>OX328126.1:70501657-70684170 GCA_946811695.1 Gonocerus acuteangulatus | reverse complement strand
AAGCCATCAGTGAATGAGCAGAATGAATTGTTGAAATTATTTAAACCACACATGCACAAAATTACAAAGTGACAATCACGCTATCGTCATCAATCCTGATAAGGAACTATCTGGAGACTACATTCAATGCACCTGCTGTTGACATAGTTTCTGGAATCGTGGTTGGCGACCATACAGCTTTGCAAACAATAGTGTTTCGAAGAAGAAATAATTATCTTGAAACAATTAATGGTAAAAATGCAGTTTCCAGCCCTCCAAACCGATTTCTTTCAAACTTTGCACAATAACGTATTTTGATGCACTAAACACGAATAAGATAAAAGAAAACGGCGGATTTAACTAGGAAAGAAGTTATAAAGCACTTAAGTTCACTGTTGTGCAGGTTATGAGAGCTAATGTAAACAACTAAATTTGTCAACATACGCATGCGCGGGTATAGAAAAGTTCGTAATAAGGAAGTTTAATTGAAATTTACCATAAATTATCGAAATTCATCAGCAGTTATTTATTTACAATCATTTTTTTAAATAATGAAACACTCTTCACATTTCTTGTTTCGTTCATGAAAAGTATTATATATCAGAAATCCCTTAATAATTAGCTAATGCCTTTATAATAGCAGAAGAATGTCTAGGACGAATGATTAGGAATGCAGAAGAATGTCTAGGAATGCAGAAGAATGTCTAGGGCGATTTTAAGGGCAAACATGCTATGCGTTTCCGCTCGCTCCGCTACGCTCCGCTCGCTCAAGAAGATAACAAAACCCCAGTCAATCCAACTCGCTAAAATTAATAGAATTCTATTAATTAGTTCTATTAATTAGTTTTGTTATTTTCTTGAGCGAGCGGAAACGCATAGCACGTATGCCCTTAAGCGACAGGTGAGAATGCCCTTAAAATTAACAATATCTTTGAATAAATAGTTTCTGAACATTTCAAATGAGAGTTCTCTGTTTCCCAATGTTACGTATCTGCGCATGCGCATGTTTTCAAATACGCTGATGACGCCTAGTTTTATAACCTTCCTAACTTTAGTGCTTAATATTATATTCTATTAATTTTAGCGAGTTTGATTGACTGGGGTTTTGTTATCTTTTTGAGCGAGCGTAGCGAGCGGAAACGCATAGCATGTGTGCCTTAAAGTCGTCATTTATGCCTTAAAGTCATGTATGCCTTAAAGTCGTCACAAATTTAATTGTTTACATTAGCTCTCATAACCTGCACAACAGTGAACTTATGTGCTTAATAACTTCTTTCCTAGTTAAATCCGACGTTTTTTTTTATCGTATTCGTGTTTAGTGCATCAAAATACGTTATTGTGCAAAGTTTGAAAGAAATCGGTTTGGAGGGCTGGAAACTGCATTTTTACCCAATTAATGATACACATTTTAAATGCGACGCTATTCATTATCCGCTAATGTTCTGGTAGGAACAAGACGGATATTGCATAAACATTAAACAACGATATCCCTTAACAGGTTTGGGATTATTATTTTACTACCAAAATATTCACTACAAATAATGTATATGACAAAACAACGTTTGCCGGATTAACTATTATATATATATATATATATATATATATATATATATATATATATATATATATATATATATATATACTCCCTTATCCGGCGTTCTCTTATCCGTCCACTCTCCCTAATCCGGCGGTCTCCGAGAGGACTGATCTCGGAACTCGCCGCAGCTAGACCGGCTGGAGGGTTCCTAGAAAACCTTCCCTTCCTAGCTAGTAGGGATGGGCAATAGTCGATAGTTCGGCACTATCGATAGGCCGAAACTATCGGCTAAAAGATATCGATAGTGGCTTCTCCTATTCTGTACGTACCTGTCCAATGAAGAATTTAATGTCATTGAATTTAATTATCTATTACTTGCAGGATTAGATACATTTACAAGATTACACAAAGGTTTAAAAAGAAAAAAAAAATTATTTAAATTTATAAAAAGCATTTCTAAAGAATGAAATATCAAGATATACAAAAAAGTGCTATTATTACAAACTGTTTTGGTTGTCCTCCTTGAGCCACACACTGCCAGAAGGGAAAACCAACATTTCCGCTTTTCTTTGGCTCGATCTATCGGCTAGTATTTAATTCACCAGACGTGTCAGTATTTAATATCACTGCCATCCAGATGCTGAGTACTTCAATTTTAGGAAAAAAGTAAAAAAAATCTATTGATAGTTTATGACTATCGATAGCTACTATTGATAGTCATGAACTATCGATAGCTACTATTGATAGTCATGAACTATCGATAGCTACTATTGATAGTCATGAACTATCGATAGCTACTATTGATAGTCATGAACTATCGATAGCTACTGTTGATAGTCATGAACTATCGATATATTAATAGTAACTATCGACTATCGCCCAACCCTACTAGCTAGCCAAACATTTCTTTCGTGGTATTTCATTGAATGGAGACAAAGAAGGCTTATATGTTTCGTTTTAGAAACAGGAACTTGTTTTTGTTCTAAGAAAATAAATGTTTCGACTAATTCACCTGCGGCTGGAATGCCTGAGTTTTTGAATTAGCAATAATATAGGAAAAGATAGTTAGTAATTAAATATTTTTTATTTAGTTCAACTGTCTGCTTATTTTTATACCTTGAAACCTTTACATGTATATAACACACCAGCAAGGATTTCAAATATTGTGAATTTATTTTATAATTCGGTACCTGAATTTTACTTAAATACGCCATATTAAAAATGGTACATATTATTATATCCTCAAATAATAAGGTTTTCCAAATACATAAGTGACCCCCTTCTAACTGAATTCTCTAATCAGTCCCGATGACGCTCGATTAGGGAGAGTCTACCGCATATATATATATATATATATATATATATATATATATATATATATATATGTATGTATGTATGTATATATAATAATAAATAACGCTACAAAAGTAAGCGAACAAATAGTACAGAAAATATTTAATTTAAAAGAAACAATTCCATCATTTGTTGCACATAGACTAAATTAGTTAGCAACCCGATGACTTCCATCTGAAACAGGGAGTCTTGTGAGATGGTATTTCCTGACTAAGCTATAGAGATTGTCCTGTATTAGAGTCACGTTCCTCTCTCACAATTTGGAACTTGCTGAGTTCTCGCTGATTCATTATACCTCCGCAGTTTGTGCTTAACTTTCCCGCAAGCAGTAATTCGGCAACTTTATTACTAATGAACTTTATATCAACTCGTCGTCGAGAGGAGTACATGTTTAATATTCATAATCTACAACTAATTATGTATTTGCTATCCCTAAGTGGTTTCAGCATCTGAATGATCGCAGCTTCTGATATTTTTTATTTGAACGAATTTCTGAAAAATAGAAGCCTGTAAGGAAACGTCCTCTAATATAAATGAATCGATCCATGCAAAAAGAGCTTCAGTCCATTTTTTCCCCAAATATGAGTTAGTGGTGGATTCGTTGTACTACACATTTCTATGTTATGAGGACTTTAGTCCAATATATTGTTGCCATAGAAACACATGTAGGAAAAACATTCATTAACGGCATTGTAGCACATACTTTTCGTTTACGACAAGTTCTTCAGGCGCCAGTGTTCCCTCTCAACCCATATTTCATATATAACTTGTGTCAGTATGGGGTACTCAGACAATAAAAAAAAAAGTCCGTCACGCAGGAGCTGCATAACTAAGCACTTTCCTCAGAATTTGGGTAGTGTAGACTGCTTTCCAGAACAATTTGCTTAAAATATCCTACATAAATAAATTATAAATGTGAATAGTTCTCATTTTGTAATGAGTAACTGATCAACTACGTAATAAATACAAAAATCCTCATATTATCGCATTTTGATCTAACGCAGGAACAGGATACAGTCACTCTAGTGGTAGAAAGCGCTCCTTGCGGCGGCTTTGTGAACCTACGTCTGCCGGCTTTTCTATTCAAATATATTACAAATTAAACCCCCGCTTTCCGATTGACCGATTCAGCTCATTTTTACAACACTTCTTTCTCATGAGTTACCCACGACGTATACCGCGTTTCGTTACAATACAGCAGAAATTACGACCGGTATGAGTATATTAGGAATTTGGGTCCGGAGTAAACCCTCCCTTCTAATGAACCGATTTAGTTTATTTTTACAACACATATTTACCTGTGGATTAGCACTACGAATACCGAGTTTCGTCGAAATATACCAAAAATCACGGCTGGTAGTGGCGAATTGGTATTGTGGATCCGGAGTAAACCCCCCCTTCTAATGAACCTATTTAGTTCATTTTTATATCTCACTTTTCTCTCTATATTACCACTACGAATACCAAGTTTCGTTGAAATATAACAAATATTACGGCTGACATAGTCAAATAAGTGTTTTGGGTTCGGGGTAAACCCCACCTTCCGGTGAACCGACTTTAGTAGTTAACGAACTCGTTCAATCGTTTGCTAATTGAATGCTATATACCAAGTTTCGTGACGAAAAAACAAAAACTCTGGCCGCTATCGTGTTAACAGACACATATATATATATATATATATATATATATATATATATATATATATATATATATATAAATTTTAACGGGCGTCATTTTCGGTGTCTACTAGGTAGGATCGATAAAGATTTGAAGAAATTTTTCAAAAATTCCGTCATGAGTCCAACCTCAATAGCTACTTTCCTTCGGAGGAAAGTGCTAATAGCACAATAATAAAAACAAATCTAGCGCGTAGACAGTTTTTTCTCGTTTTCTCAAAACTACTGATTATGGACTGAAGCTCTTTTTGCATGGATCGATTCAAATGTAGAATATATATTCATTGTAGCACAAAAACAGGGAGCGTAAAAAACTCACTAATACGCAGTTAAAGTGTAACGGAAAAGTTACAAAACAAATTCCTAAACATTTGGAAATTTCCGATCCCCTGAGTATTCTCTTTTAATTCTGAAACTTCAAATTTGCACACCTGAAAAATTTCATTTTTTGAGATGTGACGTTTTTGAAAAAAGTGAGCGATATGGGAGAAATATCGCTAACTATTGAAGAAATGATCTTTAAAGGCCCTCCCATATTCCACCATTCCTTTGACATTCTTTCGCTCTTCCACCTCGGGCATTTCTATTCAAAGGAATATTTTTACCCAGCCAGGCTCTTTAGATTCCAGAAGGGCTATGTAGTAGATGCGGAAATAATAGAGAAAAGCTTATTAACTGCAGAAATATATGTTTCATTTAATATTCTTTCAGACAAAATTATAGAAATACTAAATTAAGCTAAATAAGGTATATATGGTAGTTGCAGTAAAACATTCTTTGTTAAGTAATATTTGTTGTTAATACAAGGTCAAGGTCAAGTATTCAGAGAAAAGAACGTCAGATCTTCAGACAGAAATCTATATTGGACGTTTCGGCTGCACTTTGGCAGCCTTCTTCAGCTAAAAATAAATCTACACTAATTACAAGTGAGAATAATAAGCCAGTTGCTTTAGTATCTGGAAAAGAACAACTTACTATTTGGCTTCCAGTACGGTTTTCGACCAGGCCATTCAAAGATCCACCATACAGCTCGGCTTGAAACGGACATATTAAATACATTGTAAAAACTTAATATATGCTGTCAACGTCTTTACAGATAGATAAGGCTACTGATACCGTATGGAGAAGATTAATTATTGATCAATTACACAAGTGGAACATTCAAGGAAGTGTGTTATGCTTCTTGGTAAACTATCTCTCGAATCGCACATTTAGAGTGAGCATAGGTAGAGAGTTATGAGATGTTTTCATTCAGTCGAACGGAGTTCCTCAAGGAGGTGTTCTGAGTCCTACACTATTCACTATAGCCTTGAATTCGATATGTGAATCTATTCCACAAAATGTGTCGAACTGCTTGTATGTCGATGATCTACCCAATCAATACGATAGCACACTCTTAGCTCAGGAAAATATACAAACCACAATTCATAACCTAGAAACCACACTGGCTTTAAAATATCTGTTGTCAAAATCAAAGGTAATTATATTTGCAAGGAAAATAACTCGACCAATACCACAAATTACACTTTATTCTACTAACATAAACAGTGCAAAAACAATTTAATTTTTAGGACTGACTTTTGACTCACGAGTTATATGGTTACACCTATCTAAAAGACTTTCTGATTGGATACAAAGAGTCTTTGAATCTACATACACATAAATTGTGGTACCTAAAATCTTCTCTTTGAGATTTCATTTTACATTTTTCATGAAAAATCAAAACTGTTAGAGAAGCGCGCTAAGATGACACAGTTCCTGCGAGTCGGGCTTTTTTTCTTATTCTTCTGTATCAAGGTCTTTAGCGGCGAGGGCTGTCTACTAGTTGCCCCCTGTAGAGCCTGACCCATTCAAAGAAATTATAACTCTTTTTATTTTTAAATTATTTTCCACAAAGTTTGAATGTATATAATCCATTTAACAATGATGGGCTGATTTAAAAGAAAACTATTCATGAGTTTTGTCTTCATTAAGAAGATAGAGGCGGACGTGTATTAGGTGACGGGTCGTGGATTACGGAGTCGCCTCCTTGCATATTTCAATATTAATGATATTGGGCCTTTGATCAGAACCGGGGCTTGCTCATCACTCAGATATTTCACTGATATGGATATATTTTATTAACTCTCCTCCATAAATTATTCCCATTTTTTATTAAACCTCAGAAAAACCTTCAGAAAATATTATTCTTCATTTACAACAAAATCAGAAGAAACACTATTCGGAAACACTATGAAATATGTTATAGAATAATGTAGCTATTTTTATGTCGAAGATATGAGTTGTTAATATACGATGGAAGGTATATTAGAGGTTGTATTATTTATGGTTTAGTAAGGTATTACGAAGGGCCATTATGTACACAAAAGATTTAGCGATCACTTTTTTCTCAGGTTGACCATTTTTGACTCATGTTTAGGGGATATCTATATATCTCGTCCCGATTTCGTCATATTAAGGGTGTTTACCTGTACTTGAAGAGGAGACATACTAAAAAGAAATGAAACAAAAGTTATTTTGTCATTTACGGATTCGCGGTCCCTCATTATAAGCACAAGTCTAAGATTGACGTTCTTAGTGAATGAGTAAATTCCATCATTAATGTCTCCTATTGTAATATCGACAAAAGGACGTGACTCACGTGGCTATCTCCTGTCAAACAGGACTCTAGCAATAAAGCGCCTTCAAACTATTCAACAGCCTTTTAATGCCTTTCAAGGAGAATGTTGTTAAGTTTTACATTCATCCTGATGAATGGGCCCCATCGACGCCCTTAATGAGTGTTTCAAAACTAATTTGACTTTATCCTCAACCAATTTATACTCATGATTATGTCATATGGCTATATTTTTGCTTATTTCCCTGCATATTTTGTTTTGTAAAATCCCTCAGGAAATTTTAAATCGACTAATTAGAAAAATAACTCAAAAAGAAAGTCTAGAAAAATAATCTGTAGATTTTAGGACATTCCCTACTTCCCTCTGTAGGAGGTTGACCTCATGACGTAAACCGGTGCCGACTAGAAAATTTCACTTTTAAGCACCCATAGATAAAAAAAATTAACGTTGGTTAAAATGTGTTTATATATATATATATATATATATATATATATATATATCTGTGTGTTATGATGTTATTTTTCGCCGATGTGATCTTAGGTGGAACAGCTTCTTTCTCCAGTGGTGTTCCTCTTATGTTGCAGGAAGAAATAGAAGAGGAGTAATACCGCTTGAGAAAATAATATATATATATACTTATATTCTTCTCAATGCTGACCCAATATATATTTTTCACTTGTTCTTGTTTCTTTTTATGGCAGGGGGTCGATAAAGCAGTACACCATTCATTCTTGTTCAACTACTTTATTTGCTCTATTTTGCCCGACATGTTTCGTGCCCTTGTGTCGCACCTCTTCAGGTAATACCAAGGCGTATTACGCCTGACTCAAGCCAGTATACATGACGAGAGGACTTCCTAATAAGGTGCGACACAAAGGCACAAAACATGTCGGGCAAAATAGAGCAAATAAAGTAGTTGAACCGCAGTATCGACCCCCTGCCATAAAAAGAAACAAGAACAAGTGAAAAATACATATATATCTACGTATACGTAGATAGAAGAGTTTGCCACACTATCTGATGTATTGATCAGAATGTAAAAATTAATAAAACCCAAAATTTCTTTCTTTTTTGGGGGTTTTTAATCACTGACTGTTTTAATGTACTATATGCTTATTATAACTTATTAGAAGCGTTACGCCATAAACTACACACGTTAAAGGAGTTGTAGGTAGTTCCTCACGAAGCTTGAATAATGTTCCAACTTCTAAGGAATTTCAAGCCATCTCGGCCGAGTTGGTTACTGGCTTACTCCAACTTGGAAATTGGATCGACTTCGTTTAGGGCCGTTTCAAAGGAGTTTTCGCAACTTCTACCTTTCAACGGGTCGTTATGTAAAAGCATGAAATTCAGAGCACTTTCCAATTAACGTATTTTCTTCACGATTTTATCCTTGCTATATTATCGTTTCTTCTTTATTTAGCTCGAATATCTCTATATTAATTAGGTGGAGTTTGTTGAGGTTCGGTTATAGCTCTTAATTAGACTACGCTCTTATTGGCAATGCTACGATTTGGGGGTTTAAGGCCAGAAAACTGCTTGGTCATCACCAAGATTATATTGAAATTGTATATAGTATGATGTTAGGTTAAACAGGGGTTACAATTTGTTTAAAAGAGTGCTGTGTTTGTAATATGGCATTAAAGACAATGTTGGATTGGAAAAAATTACGATTGCATAGCTATTGTATATATATATATATATATATATATATATATATATATATATATATATATATATGCATATATACATAACATATACATATATATATATATATATATATATATATATATATATATATATATATGTTACCGGCAATGTAAATAATCATGCATTCTATAGAATGCCTAAATCCAGCCGGCAATGTATGAAATAAAGCTTATTTCATACTTTCCCTAGGCATTCTATAGAATGCCTACTGTGTTTTAGGCAAAGTATGAAATACAGGATTTATAGCTTGTAGGAGTAACTACCGGCGGTGCAATTGCGGATTTATATCCATGAACATCGCGTCTGATGATGTCTAGAAGAATTAGAAGAATGCCTAGGACGACTTTTGGGCATACGTGCTATGCGTTTCCGCTCGCTACGCACGCTCAAGAAGGTATCAAAACCCTAGTTAATCCAACTCGCAGAAATTAATAGAATTCTATTAAAATACGCTGTTTACGCCGTCTTTTATAGTCTCCATACCAGTGAGCTTTAGTGCTTAATAACTTCTTTCCTAGTTGAGAGCAACTTTTTTTTTTTTAACGGATTCGTGTTTAGTTCATCAAAATACGTTATAGTGCAAACTTTGAAGAAAATCGGTGCTGAGGACGCTTTATTTTAGTGATTTTCATTGATTCTGAACACTCAAATTCAACCTGTTGTCATTTCTTTCAAGTATCTAAGTAAAGTTTATGTAGTATACTCAAAACCTTTTTAATTTTATACAATACCAAATAAGCAACATGCATTCTATAGAATACCTAGGTATTATATAGAATGCCTAGGCAATGTGTGTAATACGATGTACATTCTACACTTTGCCTAAACCACTCAGGAATTCTATAGAATGCCTGGATTCTATCCTTTGCCGGTAACATATACATAGAAATACATTTATTTTTTTGTCGGGTATTTTTAGTGTAAATATGATTTAGCGATGATTAAACTGAAAAAAAAAGTTACAAAAAAGTGTCACAAAAACGTGTCCGCTGGGGTTCACACATGCGCGCGATAGCTAAGTACGAAAAATAAGACTGTATGTTATACAGTATATTATTACATAGGTTTGTCGGGTGGAGCTAAAGCATATTTATGTTCCTGAATTTGAGCAGGAGGCTCTAAATGAATTTAATTTTTTAATTAATTATTATTATTTACTTAGATCGTTGACCGTTGGTGATGCAATAGTAAAATTTGGCAGGTTTCGGTCGTGGTATCTTGATAAAACTACGTTTTTTTATAGGAAAATGAGTTTTATTTTTTTGCCGACGTTTCGGCTTAAAATTCAAGCCTTCATCTGGGCTGTGAAACAAGTAGGACAGAGATGATACTAACATATATATATATATATATATATATATATATATATATATATATATATACAAAACAATTAAAAAAAAAACACAGAAAAACATTATACAGTAAGTGTGTGTTATAGGTAGAGCTTAAATTAGAGGAATATCAATATTGGTTTAAGATATAATTGGGTAACTTTGATACAGATATAAAATTAACAAGTACATGACAAAAACAGGCTTAGCGATGGGACGACGGAAGTGTGCGTCACGAATGTGTAATCATTTCTGATTGTGTTTGATCAAGGTAAGTTTGGGGAATGGAGTAGGTGGAGAAGTAGGAGTTTTTGGTCACCCATTAAGTTGAGGGTGGTAGTAAAGGAACAAAGGGCTGGAGGATGGCGTCATAAACGTGTGGTGATAATGGAAGGGAGGCAGGTATTGTGAAGGGTTTTATTGCAGGCTGTAGAGTTTCAGCAATATGTTTTTAAATAGTGGAAAATGTTAGAGTAGGTAGAGGAGATGATTTCTTTATAAATTTTGTCATTTACTGGGTTATTTTAGATTTTTAGGTGGATAGATATAGAATCATAAAGAGAAATCAGAGATAAACAGTATGAAGCAGTAGGGGAGAAGTGGACAATTGAGCCTAAAAAAGTTGTTTTTCCTTGTTTAATTAGAACAAAATGATAACTTTCTGTTTTATGAAATGGCAGTTATATGTATATATTATAATTCCCCGAACATAATTTAGCCATTAGATATCACGAACTTTCAAAAATTATAAAGGACCCCGCCCTTTCCTAATGGAAAATGGCTTTCGGTCAAATTGAACGAAACTATGCTCGTTGGATAGAGAAAGTCTTTCTGAACAAATGTCTCCATGGGCACAAAACCCGAAAGTTGAAACTTTTGGTTCTTTTGGGTATCCGAAGTTTTCCATTTTTAATTTTTGCAAAATCTCGAGATCTCTGGTTGGAAGGTTTCCCAAGCCATTTGGCCAGTAAAAAAAATACCTATCAATTATTTTTCGAACAACACCACATTTGACACTCCTACCCCCCCCCCCCCTCCACCCACGGTAGTGGGGGGGGGAGTTTTTTTTCAATTATCGTCTATCCATTATCATTTGAAGATCTTTTCGTCGGCAATACACTGAAACCTTGCCTCATACCCTTACCCTTACCCATTGGGATATGCTCGTCATCATCAAAACATCAAATATCCGACTTCTTACTTGCTGAATCATACGTTAGATGCAGCTGATCGATAGCAAACGAAAAGTCAAAACAGTTGACAGTAGTCTAAGAGACAAAAAGCGGCCCTTTTCAGGGCCACTAATGTTAATGTCTGCTAACGGAACACTTTTTTTTTTTAAAAAAAAAGGACTTTTTTGGAAACATACGAGATGGAGGTGGGTTGGGGTTTGGGGTGGGGGCAGGGCCGCCACATCTCAGAGCCGGGCCCGGAACCAGATCACGGGCTCCCACTTCTCAGAGCCAGACTGAAAATTCTAGTACTTTGATATAGGACTTTGGACATTTTAAAATTATTTTGATCTTGAGTTTTGAGCGAAATGAGAATAAAAGCCGACAATCGGTGCAGCAAAGGTCACTTTCGGTACTTCTAGTTTTATAAAGACTCCTAATGAAATATACTATTCTGGGACTGCACTTGTTTTGTCGTTCATGTACATTAAAAAAATATAGATCCCATTCCAATAAATATAGGCTACGCTCGTCTATATTTCTAAACCCCATTCTTTTTACAAGCTCATAACCTATACATTTTTTTCCAATTAGCGAGGATCGGCCCGGGCCCCCACGGCGCCCGGGCCCGGGACAACTGTACCCGGTTGTCCCACCCATGTGGCGGCCCTGGGTGGGGGTGGGGTAAGGGTGTGAGGCCAGGTTTCAGTGTATTGCCTTCGAAAAGATCTTCAAATGATAATGGATAGACGATAATTACAAAAAGAAGCGTCCCCCCACTCCCGTGGGGGGGGGGGGTAACAGAGTCAAATGTGGTGTCGTTCGAAAGGTCTTCGAAAAATAATTGATAAGTATTTTTTTTTCCTGGCCAAATGGCTTGGGAAACCTTTCAACCAGATCTCGAGATTTTGCAAAAATCAAAAATGGAAAACTTCGGATACCCAAAAGTACCGAAAGTTCGAACTTTTGGGTTTTGTGCCCATGGAGACTTTTGTTCAGAAAGATTTTCTCTATACAACGAGGATAGTTTCGTTCAATTTGACCGAAAGCCATTTTCCATTAGGAACGGGCGGGGTCCTTTGTTTAACCGCTCCGAATAGTTCATTTCACCAATCTACCCTAAATGAATTTGTGTAATATTTTTGGGAGGTTATTCCGAAGGTTTTTCTTGTATGAAGATGAAATAAATGAAAAGCAGCCTTGGTTTTGTGTCATTTTACTGCAAGGCCTTATTGATTGAATGGGGGAAATATCTTTGAATAATCTCAAGAGGTTGGCTGAGATTCTGGAAATAAAAAATGAGGAGATTCAATTCACAATTCCCTGCTGGAGAGAATTCTTATTCTTGAGCCAGAATATTCACAAATTCCCACCTAATTCCATGAACAACAGTACATTAACAATAAATTATGAATTAAATGTTTTAACTTGAGTTCTTGCAGTCATTGCCAATCATTCTTTGCTAAAATTCGTATCTCACATTCGTCTAAATTAAAGTGGATGTGCACTAGCGTAAGTGTAGTGTATTTTTTTTTTAAAGTGACGTAAAATGTTACTAACGTCCTATGAAGTACAGCCTAATTATCGAAAGGTTAATCTTATGACACAAGGCTACGTCCAAACCTAGATCATCTACAAGTTGATTTCAGTGTCAAATGTTAAAACCAAAGACTAAATATTTTTTACCCTGCCCTTTCTAAGCTTCCAAAATGACTTCTCTTATTTCATGATGAAAATGTCATTTGGAAATAAAATAAAACCCAGTTATAAATTTCTCGCAATAAATTTTACATTAATTGCAAATAATTTATATTATTCTTTTAAATACGCAGCAATAACTAATAATACATTTCCGAAAAAAAAATACAAATTTAAATTACCGCCAATGTCCTGGCAAAATAAATGTCCGCGTACTTGACTGACGACCTCACTTCCGTTACACTTTCATGTACAAAAGAGACACTTGTAAGACAATCGAACCTTCACGTTTTGTATGTTCATAATAATAATTTATTCTCTTTTAAACTTCATTTAGTGGGTGATTTCATCTCCTACTAAATGCTGGCATGTATCACCAGCGGTGTGGTTTCCTAAACCATAAATTTTCCCCGGCATTACATCCGGCTTCCTCAGGTGGCACATGATGCTTGTTATTTATCTGAAAGCAAAATGTCCTCCCACACACATGTGTGGGACATTTTTCTTTCAGATAACGAACAAGCATCATGTTCCAACTGAGGAAGCCGGATGTAATGCCGGGGAAAGTTAGAGGTTTAGGAAACCACATCGCTGGAGATACATGCCGGCATGTAGTAGGAGATTAATAATAATTTAAAATAATGTAAAATGAATATTACAATATATAAGGAACTTAAATGTACCTCAGCACATAATTATGATAAGCATATATATATACATATATATATATATATATATATACATATATATATATATACATATATATATATATATATATATATATATATATATAATTGCGTTATATATATATCAAACGCAAAACCCTTTTACATGAAGAGGCACGTATTACCATCTGACTTACATTCCCACTCTCTCATATATATTACTATTATTAATATTTTAAATGACATTGAAAACAATATAACTTATATATATATATATATATATATATATATATATATATATATATATACAACTAGCCGTTACCCGGCGTGCCATGCTACACCTACTTTCTGCATATAGAAAAGCCTAAATAAATTAGAAACCAAATAAGTATTATTAAAATCTAATAACACGAATCTGTAACTGTTATGAACCCGTGGCCTCCCAACTGTGAGTCCTAGACGACTTTGACCTAACCTATAACACCCCCCGTATCAAGACATACATGTATACCAAGTTTCGCAAAAATTGGTCTAACGGTGTGGATTTGTATGGAGCCTACGACACTCCTCAGATTAAGATCTACATGTGTACCGAGTTTAGTCGAAATCGGACGAACGGTGTGGATTTGTGTAAGGGACAAACATACAGACAGACAGCTAGTAGACGTTTTTGACTTAGCCTACGACACTCCTCAGATTAAGATCTACATGTGTACCGAGTTTAGTCAAAATCGGACGAACGGTGTGGATTTGTATAAGGGACAAACATACAGACAGACAGCTGGTAGATTTTTTTGACCTAGATTTCTCGTATCAAGACCTACCATTATTCCAAGTTTGGTCAAAATCGGTCAAACGGTGTAGATTTGTATAAGGAACAAACAAACAGAAAAACAGACAGACACGTGATTTTTATATATATAGATAAATAAGTAAACGAGATCTGTTTTGAAATGCCAGTGCCTGATGATGAAGTGATGATGATGAGCCATGAGGAGTTGGAAGGGACGCTAGTAGTAATCTGATATTGAACTTGAAGTTAGTGCTCGTGGGGTAGAAGTAAGCAAGTTAATGTCTCCATCAGGGTCGATATCACAACTTTTACTTAATGTTTAATTAGTGTTAGTGAGAATCGAACTTAGCTTCAATGTTCGACCAACTTCAAAATCCATGATTTATCTACAAACAAATCAGCAAACATGATAATAATTTTGGATATTAAGTAAATCCATTATATATCTGTATATTAAATTTTATTTGCAATTTAGGGAATAAAAAACTTTGATAGATTTGATTTTAGGGGGTTTCTTCCCTAGAGGGGAGGAAACCCGCTTATGAGGCTGTCCATCATGACGACTATTTTACTTCCCGGAACACAAAGATCATGAAACTATCAAATTTGTAGCATAGAACAGAAGGTCAGGCAAACTATAGTCCGCCCGCAAACAAAAGAAGAAGGTAGTGCGCTGCCTTTAGCTCATTTGGGGTAGGCCTAGCCTTCCTCCGGCCACGCCCCTTCTTGTTCTTTTGTTTGCGGCGGGTCTATAACCAAGCCTCCCCCTCTTCTCTCATCATTGTTACCGTCCAGGCCAGCGTCCTTTTAATATACGTTGCTACAGCAGTACTTGCAGTCTGCCTTTCATTCATAGGCCGCAATCTCCATTACAATAAATATATATATATATAAAGACATTTTACAAGTCTAGTGCTATCATCACCTTTTGCAAGGAGGAGGCAAATTGCAGCAACTTTCATAATTCTAGAAATAATATATATATATATATATATATATATATATATATATATATATATATATATATATATATATATATAAAGACCCATTTGAGGTGGGATATACACTGGAAGGAGCGAGGATTAGCTATCTGGCCTTTGCCGATGACTTGGTCCTGGTGTCGTCCTCGGTAGCTGGCATGCGGAGGGCCCTTGCGCGGGTTGGAGCGGCCATCGCCAAATTGGGGATGGAGCTCAGCCCTGGTAAGTGCTGTGCTCTTTCGCTTGTGCCGGCTGGGCGTGTGGTCAGGATCAAGGTAGTTGAGGACGCACTGTTCAATATTGGTGGAGCCCCGGTGAGGCAAATTCAGTTCCTAGACTCGGTTAAGTACCTTGGAGTCAACTATAGGAACCATGGTATCGAGAGGCCTGATGAGGAAATCGGAAGGGCCCTTTTAAGAATTGGAAATGCACCCCTCAAGCCGCAGCAGAGGTTGACCGCCCTTAGATACCACCTCCTTCCGAGTTACGTGCACAAGCTGGTACTTGGTGGCTCCTCCCGCGAAGCATTGAATAAGTTGGATGTAAAGGTTAGAGCAGCGGTGAGGAGGTGGCTGAGATTGCCAAAGGATATTCCTGTTGCATATTTCCATGCTTCGTGCACAGACGGAGGTTTGGGTGTGCCCAGTATGAGCGTTCTTGTTCCGGCTCTGACTGTAGGCCGTCTTTCTAGGATGGAGTGGTCAGGTTTGGCCGCGGCAAGGGCAGCTTATCGTTCGGCGGAAGTTACCAAAAGGCTGCGGAAAGCGAGGGAGGCCCTGGCCAGGCAGGGCTTGGTACAAGATGACTCCTGGTGCCCTGAGACTAGAAAGAAATGGTGGGCTGACAGACTCTATTCGTCCAACGACGGAGCAGGGCTGAAGGAATCCTCTGCCTGTAAGGCTTCAACATATTGGCTCAGTGATGGAGCTGGGACCACTTCTGGTTGGGACTTCATCCAGTACGTTCGTACCCACATAAATGCCCTTCCGACCACCGTGAGAACGACAAGAGGTCGGCGTGTGGGCCGGATACTTACCTGCAGGGCGGGTTGCCTGGAGGATGAGACCGGCACTCATGCTGTTCAGCAATGTTACGTTTCACGGGGAGGTCGCTGTCTAAGACATGATACTGTGGTGGATGTACTGGGTGAAGCCCTAGCCGGGAGGGGGTACGAGGTTCACCTCGAGACAGTCCTGAGAGCTGATGGTCGTCGATGGAAGCCCGATATAATTGTGGCAAAAGGGGGTAAAGTGACTATTGTGGACGCTCAAATTGTTAATGGGAACACCGATTTAGATTTGATTCACCGGGAGAAGTGTCGGAAGTATGGGAGACTTGCTGTCCGTTTGGCGGTTGGGCGAATGTTTGGCGTGCCTGTCACCGACGTGGATGTAACGTCCTGTACATTGAGCTGGAGGGGTGTGTGGAGCAATGCTTCTGCCAAGAGATTGAGGCAGCTTGATGTCCCTATGGCGGTTCTGAGAAGCATTACCTTGCGGGTATTGAAGGGCTCCTGCATCATCTTCAGTCGATGGAGGACACTCCTCGCCGGTGTGGGACGTTGAGGATTGTCTATGTTTATTAATTATTAATTTTTTTTTTTTTTTTTTTTTTTTTAATGTGTGTGTGTATATATATATAATATATATATATATGTGTGTATGTGTATATGTATATTGGTGTTTGTATGTGTTATACCTTTATTGGATGTGGATGGTGAGATGCCTCCTTTTTTTTTTTTTTTTTTTTTTTTTTTTTTTTTTTTTTTTTTTTTTTTCTCAGAGGATGAAGTTAGAGAAGTTGACTGCCACTGGCTACAGTTTGGCATTTATTATTATATTTTGGAGTATTATTTTATTTATTTATTTATTTTATTGTTATTTATTGCTAGTGTAGTCGTCTTTTTATAAGTTATTTATTGTTAAAATAAAGTGGTCATATTTAACTAATTTAAGGTCTCACAGCAAATAGGCTTGGGTCTTCAAGCCTTAACAACGAGGGTGAAGGAGACGCCCAATTGTAAACTGACTTGTATTTGAATATGTATTATTGATTAATTGTATGAATGTGCTCTGTTTCTCCTAATAAAGAAAAAAAAAAAAAAAAAAAAAAAAAAAAAAAAAAAAAAAAAAAAAAAAATATATATATATATATAAAGACATTTTACAAGTCTAGTGCTATCATCACCTTTTGCAAGGAGGAGGCAAATTGCAGCAACTTTCATAATTCTAGAAATAATTGAAGGGGTTGGGGCAAAATAGTGCCGAGCAACATTTAGAACAAAGCTTAAATGTAGCTGCTATATATTGGATATTATGTGGGACTATCAGTCTATGTTGCAAATGCTACTAAAATATGACTACAAGCTCTGCATGCTAATTAATCTTATTGCCTCTAACCATTTCAACTGATAGTCCCACATAATATCCAATATAAAGTAGCTACAGTTAAGTTTTGTTTAAAATGTTGCTTGGCAATATTTTGCCCCGAACCCTTAAATTGTTTTCTTTTTTATAGAGTACTAGCTGTTACCCAGTGTGCCATGCTACACCAACTTTATATTATATAGTTGAAGGAACAAACATACAGCTGGTAGATTTTTTTCACCTTGCCTATGACACTTCCCGTATCAAGACCTACCTGGGTGCCAAGTTTGGTTAACATCGGTCAAACGGTGTGGATTTGTGTAAGGAAAAAACAGATAGACAGAAAGCTGACAGATGATTTTGACCTAGCCTATGACACTCCCTGTATCAACCCCTACCTGTGTGCCAAGTTTGGTCAAAATCTCTAAAAAGCTGTGGATTTATATGAGGAACAAATTGAATGGCTTTTTCTTTTTTTGTTCCACAATATAGTATCCTTATACTGTGGGAGTTCATTTAGGTTCTGCAGGTTCCATCTTCCAATACTGCCTGCATTACAATCAAAGTAATATACATTTTTTTTTTATAATTTTTTTTTAAGTATAATAATAATAATATTAAAATAGAGAAATATGATAGCGTAATGATAATAACTATAATAATAATACAAATAAAAATAGCAACAATAATATTGAAAAAAGGAACAAATTATAATATCAAAATTATAAATTAATTGAAAGAAATACAAAAAAAAGAATGAATATAAATGAATCAAATAAAATAAAATAACTGATTAATGAAAAAAAAAAAAAGTCCGTTCTTGCAATGGCTTATTCTTGCGATTGTTAAAACAAAATTCAATCAGGATTGTGGTCATGAGAAACTGTTCAATTATTTACAGCAGCATTATTTTTCAAAAACAAATGCACTACTTATCTCATTTGTTCCGATACTAAACATAAAGGTATGAATTCTGTATACGCACTTTTGATAAGATTATATGATATAATAATAAAAAATAATGATTTGTCAAAATGAAATTATTTACAGTGATAATCCATCTTCTCAGTTTAAAAATAAATATATGTCAAGATTGCTTTACATACATTCAGAAAAATTTCACAAAAAGTTTTAGCGGAAATATTTTACTTCAGCTCACGACAAACGTGTAGTAGATAGGGTGGGAGAAAGAGTAAAATCCTTGGTCTCTAATGGAAGTTATGAGCAAATCTGAAACTAAAACTGTAAAAAACTCAGTAGAGTTTGCTAATGTTGCATCTAGTTTAATGACAAACACTACAATTCTCCGTATGAGCCAAGTAGATATTGAGCCTGCTATAAGTTCGGACAGTCAAGATTCTATAAGTAGGGTATTTATATATTTTTTCTCTTCAAGTAAAAAAAGTTCATAATGTAAATATTTAGTATTTTGATTAGTTTTATTTTGCAGTGCTTCTATATTTATTTCTTATTAGTATTTAATCTTAATCAAATGTGGTAGACTCCTTGCTGTAAAATTGTAAATTTTTAAGAAAATATTCATTCATTCATTCATTCATAAGTTCGGACAGTCCATGGGTTACTGTTAAAGACATAGTTTTTATTAAGCAAATGCATGTGATAAAATGCAATACGCAAATCAAAAATTCAACTATGGAAAACAAATTGAAACCAGCAAGTTAACAGAACAAAAACTTAATATTTCAAATTTTAATGTTAGTTACTGGTGTGCAGTTACATGTGAGAAAAATTAAGTTGTATTTCATTTTATATTGCCCAGCAAACCCTTCACTGAAGTAATGAATGTTTTGTACATGTAGGTAGTTTTCATTCTGAATAGCTTTGGGTTATTTTTTAAAATTAAATCGCTGTACTATAAAAAATAATATATTGTTAGCTAAAATTTTAATTGAACAATTTTTTGTATTTAACGGAAAAAAAATTTAAAGAGTAAAAAAACCATACATTTTATTTTTTCATGTGATAGTGTATACCTTTTAGAATAATAATAAAAAAATATGTTAGTGATTTTCTTTTTATCGTTTGATGATATTCCACTTAGTGTGGAACACCATATTTAATTTTTACAAAATGCATTTTAACACTTCAGGATTTTTTCAGAACATTTGTAATTACTTTATGCTTATATTATTTTTTTTTCTGGCTTCCATATTTATTGAAGTATTGTCATAGAAAATGTCATCAACATTGGTCAATAGGTATGATTTATATTCTAGAACTAAGTGCACTTCCTTTGTCCAATCGATGATAACTGCAAAATTTGAAATACTTTAGCAGGGTATAAAATTAAACTATTTGAGATTGACAAAAACTATTTTATATTCTTACTTATATCCATGAAAGGAATGAACATGCCAAGTTTCATTAAAATCTGAGAACATGGGTGTCAAATCCTATTTTTTTGGGTTGATTTGACATGGAATGACCCAAATATTTAAATATCATGTCACACATGATTTTAGGTGGTACGTTAGCAACAGTAGTATTTAAATTATTAAAGTTCTGTGCAGGTTAATGGGTTAATGTTGAAGACATAGTTTATGTTAAGTAAATGCATGAGATAAAATTCAATTCACAAATACAAAAAAATAACTATGGAAAAAAAACGGGAAACTCCAAATCAACAGATCTGACAAATACTTAATATTTCAAATTACTTACTAATATATGATATTAATCCAAAATCTGAGAATATAGGGTTATCATTTAGATAAACACAACATTTTTCAACAGATCAAAAACTTAATATTTTAAATTACTTATTAATATATATATATATATATTAGTCAAAATTCTAAGAATATAAGGCTATAATTTAGGTAAACACAAATATTTTACTAAAACTAAAAAGTTTTGGAAATTAGATAAACAAACCTAACTTAAAAAAAGGATAATGGTTAATGGCTTCTAGGAGCTCAGTGTTGCTCTACATTTTCATCAGAAATTAATAAAATTGATCTTATATGATATTACTTGTCCAAATCTTGAGAATATACGGCTATAATTTAGATAAACATACAAAGGTTAAAACTGAAAAGTTTTGTTCGCAAAAGAAAAACTTTTCGCAAAAAAAGAAGGAAGTTTTTTTTAGCTTGCTAATCTCCACCTAGGCAACACTGGAAAGAAAATTACTATTTCTGAATAATTCATTCTTCTTTAATTGAAAATTTGGAACTCGTTACTTCCGAACTGTGAAGCCTAAAAGATTTTATATATATATATGATTATATAATGATGTAAAGTCATCAATGAGTTATTCTAATTATCAAGAACATCAACAAATAAATTTGAGACAATATTCAAAATGGCTGTCAGAATATGAACGGTTCAGTGTAGCCAATTTTTCTTGAACAAAACTTTTGACCTTTTGACCAAATTTCGAAATTTGACTATTTTGACCTAGCCTAGGAGATTTCCCGTATCAAGAAGTACATGTGTGCCAAGTTTGGTCCAAATTGGTCAAACGGTGTGGATTTGTATAAAGAAAAAACAGACAGACAAACTTACAGGTGATTTTTATATATATAGATAATGTAAGGGTTACTGTTATCATTAAATATAAATTTCTTCGTGAATAATTTTCATTTCTCTCTGATAAGATCTCGAAAATAAACGTGATATTAGTTTTATTTATCAGTTGTTTTTCCCCCTTAATTTCATATTACTTTAATTAATTGGGTGATAATCTCAGTTCTAAGAACACCGCTGGAAAGTTAATTAAATTTTAGAAAGCTTGAAAAACTTTTTTCGTAGAGAAGTGATTCTCGAAAATTTGTCGCTAACTAGTAGTAGTAGTTATTGAGTTTTAAAAAAGATATTTGTAAACATTGACGTGTATTAGTAATTTAGCATATCTAATTTTGATTTAAAAATGTAAAGTAACGTTGAAAAATAATGTGTACAAGCAGATAAAATCGGGGGTTTTCTACAATTAAATATTTTTTCTTAATTAACTTTAGAACGGCATATGTATGTAAATAAAGGTTATTGAAACTTGCGGTTGACAGCATTTAACTGTGTCTTTGGTCTATTTTTTTGCCCTGATTATTGTCATCTACTTGCGATACACCCGACCCGATGAAATATACATCGAATAGCGATGCATATTTTATTGACAAAACTTTGGGATCACTACTTGATCCTCATTGTCCTGCGTTAGATCAGGGGGACACAAAACAATATTTTTAACAAAATTTAACAAACCCCAGACCAAACTCCTCAAATAGTCAACATGTGGGTGTAGTATTTATTACAACAACCACTTAATTTTCTTAATTCATTGTCTTTGATTGTCTAGACGACCCAAACTATGCTTTTAACATCGCCGTTGAAAGTTTTTTTTTTTTTTTTTTTTCTTTTTTCTTTTTCTTTTTATAAACATCACTCATGACGTGATTTATTCATTTATTCATCATTACTTTACATAGGATCCTTCCTATTGATTGTACATGGGGCTATTGTTCTTATGTATGTTGTCATATTATGCATAGAACCTATATTGTATGTTGTCATATTATGCATAGAACCTATATTGTAAATAGAAACTGTTGCGATTATATATAGTCATATTGTACATAGGAACTATTTTCTTCGTTTCCTTTATAATTATAAGTTTTTCTTAAAAATGTATTGTTTTTTACTAGTTAATTTTACTTTTAGCTGTATGTTATTCACAAACTTAATTGTATAATTAGATTAAAACACACAATAATGTAATTGGATTTGTAATTACGTAATATTGTAACTATTTTGTTGTTGTTATGTATTTCTATTTTATATGTGTACCTGGGCGAAACGCTGTCAATGCGGGGTGCTCATAAATAAATTATAAAAAAAAAAAAGATCAGAGGGTTCCACTCGGGCCTTTTTTTGGTTTTCCTTCCTCTCAACTATTTGAGGTCACTGAGGATGTGTTGGTAACCTTGAATACGTTTAGTAAATAAAATATGTAGAGAGCAGGTGTTTTTGGAAAGTTTTTCATCCTAAGTCAGTATGATGAACCATCTCCAGCCAACCATTGTATTTATTGAGGTCATTTTGGCCATCTTATTGGTAGGCTCAATGAATATTTGAAGAAATCTCTCTGTCTAAATACCAAAATTAATAGTTTCGTTAATTCAGAAAAGAGCTAACCGCTCCATTGCTTAAAGCAAATAAATATTAATTAATTAATGATTAATTATAGTACGTTGAACCTAGTTTTGAACCTATTCAAACATTTTTATCATCTTAAAAACCTAAAATGGATTTTTAAATGAAAATCTAAAAAGACGTATTATGGCTGTTGCAAAAACCTAATTGGATGCTTATTTTATCATGTAAATCCGTTCCCTAATGATGAACCATCTCCCGCCAACCATTGTATTTATTGAGGCCATTTTTGACATCTTATTGGTAGGCTCAATGAATATTTGAAGAAATCTCTCTGTCTAAATTCCAAACTTAAGAGTTTCGTTAATTCAGAAGTGCTAAAAGAGCTAACCAATCCATTGCTTAAAGGGAATAAATATATTTTTTTTATATGGGAAATAGCATTAATAGCTTGTAACTGAGAGAACATTAAAGCAATATCGATTGTAGCAGCGTGAGATTTGTGGATGATTTGATGAGGACATGGTGGGGTTACTGGCCTTCCAAAACTCCAGTAATCATCCATGTTTACATCGCCCTTTCCCCCAGATACAGCCACCCCCCCCCCACCGCTCTCCTTCCCCAACATCCCCATAGGGGCGACATGAGCAAGGTCGTCATGGTAACCTCTTCTCTCTTGAGCAAGGTCCTGCCCTCAGCGAATTACTACTTGCTTATGCCAACACGTGGCCAATAGGCCCTTCCCGGGCTGCTCAAGCGAGAACATATGTCATCAATCAACAAATATAATTCTAGAACAATTATATGAATCTAAGACAACAATTTAAAAAAAAAATGATATGAGTAATAAAATAATACTAAGGATATAATTTCGACTCATAGCCGACCCGGAGGAGGTATCAATAACCAACAACTAGGTCACGAAAACCCGTTAGCTCAAATTTTTGTGCATATATATTATTCGTTTGCATCTTACACTAACATTAATTGTTGTCGGTAAGTCCCATGTAGTAATACCAAATCACATGCATTAATGTCAACATATTTTTGTTTGTATATTGATTCAAAATCTTATATGAGGGCCCCAGAAGTCGAGTGTTCTAAGTGACATTTAAAAAAAAAAAAAAAAGTTAGATGCAGGATTGGGTTGTGGACACCATAATCTTGTGGGTGGTAAAGAGATCCAGGTAATTTTCTTGATAGTTACTGCCACCTAACTTGTGTTCACCTAAGTATTGTCCCTTTTGTAATATTAAGTCCAGAAGGAAATTAAGGGGTCTATGTGCGGATTAACCAATTCTTTTACATATTAATCATAAACCGAATTATTTACCTATTATGTATCATCGATGATAAACATCAAAGGGCCTAAGGTTTCGTCTAGTATGATCGGAACTGTAAAAATATAGTTTTTGCTATTACCACATATGTTGAACTTTGACTAAATGTTTTTCAAAACATTGACCAAGTGTCACAAAAACGTGTCCGCTGGCGTTCGCACATAGCTAAGTACGAAAATGAAGACTATATGTTATACAGTACATTAAATAGGTTATAGCGGAGATGGAGATAGTCAGCCGTTGCAGTGATACGAAGACAAGGTATAGTTGGGATTCGGCTAGGAGAAAAAAACGTCAGGTAGAAAATGCCTAGGGGGGAGGGAGGAAGACCTCGAAGACACTTAGGTAACCATGGTTGGGTCGTACATCCAACCATGGTTACCTAAGTGTCTTCGAGGTCTTCCTGCCTCCCCCCTAGGCATTTTCTAGTGCTGAAGAAGGCTGCCAATGTGCAGCCGAAACGTCCAAATACAGATTTCTACCTGATAGTCTGACGTTTTTTTCTCCTAGCCGAATCCCAACTATACCTTGTCTTCGTATTAAATAGGTTAGTCGGGTAAACCTAAAGCATATTTATGTTCCTAAATTTGAGCAGAAGGCTCTATTTTATATATATATATATATATATATATATATATATATATATATATATATATATATATATATATGGTTATCGATTGTCGGAATTAATTGAGGCACTCTGGCAATTTCTAATCAGTAACAATTTATTATAGCGAGATTGGTAGAGCACTAGATTTCGAGGAACTCATTTCAAAACTCGAGTGTACACTAAATATTTCATCTTCTAGATTAATCGTTCTAGGATTGGATTCTGGGTCCAAGGCAGGAGTACATCAGGCGACCGGGGCATGTTACTGACCACATTATCACACTAGTGTGCCGTATGATCAAGAATTAGATACATCTACAGTATCTGTCCTCTTTTTTTTCTATTTATTATAAATATTAAAACTTTTGAAAATGGATTTATTATCTAAGCTATTCAAATCTACCAATGAAATGATTCATCAAACAATCTCTTCTCTAGACAAACGTGTTATTTCGAATAGGTTGGAACTGCACAATCCTGTATTTGTGTTGTCATTAGTCAACAACGTCCATTGTAGTTTCCAACTAACAGGTGTAAGCCCTCCTAGGATATAACGTTTAACAAAGCCCGCCTGTTGTTCTTTGAATTCCGTTTTAAAATTGACCATTACATTCATTCCACAACAACAGTGACATATGACCTTCATTTCAGCTTGTTATTTTGGCAATGGATTATTTCGATTCCAAATGGTATTTTCTAAGGCAGCATTCATCAATATTTTTATGAAACTTCTCTTCTTTCCACTGTTTTCTTTGTTCCCATGTCTTTTCTTTGTTTTTCTTTCGTTCCTCCCATGCAGGAAAAATATTTTGAGTAAAATGTTCTATTAAGCCATTACTTTTTAATCTATTAGAATTTTACCTAAGTAGTATCTCTTGTAACTGAAATAAGAACCATACCAGACTACCAGGGTCTTCCCATGGTCTTGTGTCCTACTTGCAGTAGGGTGAGTTAATGATACCACCAGACTTAGGGTGCATTTACATCTGATAGTTATTGCAGGATATTTATGTCAGACAGAAATTGTAACTAATGTAAACTGCAAACAATTCAAGTCCGAAATATATATTTCTATCACGAGCAATAAGTGTCGACACTTCTATTCCATCAGGTGGTTTATATATACTGATTATAAAGAGAAGAATTTGAAGTCAGAGATTAATATGGCGGGTGTTTTTGCGACACTTCTATGCCAACAGATTATTTGCGCCATGACCTATGACGGGCCGTCCATTTATCGCAAATTTGAACAAATCCAGAACTTTCGTATACAAATCAGTGACATAAATGTCAAGCTATTTCTAGTAACCTTGCAAGAGAATATCCATCCGACACCTGATATATATATCCTGCGAGTGTCAGATGTAAACGCAACCCTTACAGGCATAAGAACCAAGCACAAAACATTGAAATCCTAACAACTCCCAATAGTTATGATTATATTTCTACATAAAGCGAAGTCCAACACTTCAAACATCTATCATATTCATACATACATAATTTATTCTTTCAGATGACCCAAAATATTGCTTAATAGCTTTTGGTTTTTTTGGAGGCTTAGGGTCGGTAATACAGTAGTCCTTTATATTACACCTCTTTATTTATTATGTATGCCCTACATGTTGTGTGCCTTTATTTCGTTTGCATCTCATCATGGGCGCTTGCTGAGAAGGTCTCTCGTCCCTAGTACCATTTACGGAGGCAGGCGTAATACGATGACACATGCAGTGTATACGTAACAGGCAAACTGGTGTAATACAAAGGACTACTACATTACTGACCCTAAACCTCCATACAACTAAAAGCTATAACAAATTTTTTTGGGTCGTCTGCAAGAATAAATTCTACATCAATAATTCAATCAACAATGCAAGAATTATATATATATAAAATGAGCTTACCTTTACAGTAGGCATAACACAATAGGAGCCAGAGTTTTTTCACCTAGAAACTTCGCATTTAGTATTCCCGTATAAAAGGATTGAACGAATTCTCACCTAATTAAAGTTGTTCCTTAAGAGCGGCAAATAAATAATTTGCTCATACCGACCATGGTTTTTTGTTAATTATTTCGGAAAGAATAATTATCGCATTAAAGGGAAAATCTTTCCGAAGAAGAGAAATAAAAAATAAATTCCTCCAAAAGTTTGAATATCGACTGAGCAGGATTAATTAAGCAGAGGTCCTGCCTTCGGTGAAGCCGTACCCCCCCCCCCCGTAGAATTTCCAAATTAGAAGATGATTGCTAAAATTACGGAGACCTCCAGGAAAACTGGTTGTAATTACCTCAATCCAGAGTAATCATGGAATGCTGAGAAGGACCAAGGATCTTCAAAAGGATAAATAAAGATAATTAGAAGGTTAAATATGATAAGGATTTATCAGAGCGATGTATACCTTCCTGATGACATCCTTCAAACGCTATGGGGATTCACCGATCCGTAACTATATGAGTTTTCTTCCAGAAATCTAGATGTCCGTATGGAGGTGAATTAAGGAACACACAGCGAGTGTTTATGCCTTCTTCTTTCATTTTCTAATCATTTCTATGACAACTCTATAAATCCCCCAATGTGGAATGCCCCAAATTTCTTTAGTATTGTTTAGGCAAAATCTGTATTTTTTTTATAATTTGGCATTAAGAAATACATACTACCGTACATTTTCACTATTCTATCACCAATCTCCATTTTTTTATTAGATATTAGTACTTAAATTATTTTTAACCCTAGGTGGTCGATAACTGATCAATTATCATTGGATCAGTTATTCCCGCTAGGCGTCTACCGGCGTCACTTCTCGCCCAGTAAACAGCACGGAGTAAGGATGAGAACGAACACACAGAACAGTACACAGTTGTCGGTTATAATTATTATCACAGATGTGCCAATTGACTTCAAACGCGTTACATTTCCAATTAGATTGACATTCGCAATGACAATCAGTAAGTCGCAAGGCCAAACGATGTCTGTTAGTGGCTTTGATTTGAGCACGGTGTGTTTTCCAGACGAACAATTATTCGTGGCACGTTCTTGCGTAGGTACACCATCCAGTTTGTTTGTGTTGGGTAAAGATGGACAAACCAAAAATATCATACATTCTATTGCACCAGAACATTGATAATGTTTTCTTTTATGTAGTCATAATGATTGATTAAGATATAATATTAAACATATTAGTCAATAATAACGTACAATGAGCTAAAAAAAATGGATGTCCTCTTTTAGTCATAGACCACATCCCTACACACTTACAATAAGTTATTTTTTATTTGACTTCCTAAATAAGTACTAGAAATAATTTATATGTCAAAACAACGTTTGCCAAGTCAGCTAGTATATATATATATATATATATCTATATATATATATATATATATATATATATATATATATATATATATAAAATTAACGAAGGCTATTTTTGGTACATCATAGGCACGATCGACCAATATACAAGAAACATTATTCAAAATTTCCTGGGAATATGTTGAAATGCCAGGGTAGGTACAATACCCCTTGGAGTCAGCCCCTAGAATCATTACCAGTGCTACCTTCGTGATGAAGAGGATCTCACCAGCCCATGAGATGTACAGACGCGGACATTCATGGATGTCTCATGTGTTGAGTCTCTCTCTCTTACTAATTCTTCCACGTGCTTTTTCACTACCATTACTACAACGCATTAGTGGGGTAACATTTTTCTTAAAAGTTTTCTAAGACTTTGGTAACACGCAAGACGTTATAAGAGCTCACAGATGTAAATTAATCGCCGCCCTTATTGGTAACAGCTCTATGGATAGTGACTCTTTGGCTGATACATTCTAGTGAGCTTACCAAGGAAGCCGGTGGTCTGATAGTGGATAGTTTTGATGAAGCTACAAAAATGAATAAATAAACGCATGCAAACTGTAAATAAGTGCACCTTAGTTTTAATTTAGTATTTAAATGCATGATTAATTTATATTATTATGGTTATTATTATTTGCTATCATGAGAGCTATTAGTAATTTATTTATGTTTCTTATAAATATGAACAATCAATGTTAATTATGAATGTAAATTTGAAAGTATTTCCTTATTATTTTTATTTTTATTATTAAGTTTCTTTGAGCAGATCACCCTTGTTGCGAAGCTCTTCAAACAAATAAAAAATAAAAAAAAATGATTGCTTGTCGAATGAAATGAATTGCTCTTTTACTATTATTATTATTATTCGCACTTAAGTTTTATATGATTTTGTTATGTTTAAATAAATGCATGTTAATTAAATATTCATTGAGTGAAACCTTTTATCCGGCCTTTATAGCCATTACCTAAGAGGTAAAAATTGCAAAAGGTAAACAAATTCCTCAACAAGGCAATCGGTTTAATTAATGCTTAACTCCAACTCGAAAGAACTGCTCGAGAAGAACGTGCTCAAATATAAAACTTCCTGCGTTTGTTTTCATAAATATAATAGATAGTAAGGGGGGCAAGGTTAGCTCAGTGGTAGAGCACTGGACTATTAAGTTGGAGTACCTGAGTTCGAATCCCGAGCAAGCACTAAAGATTTTTTCCTCTAGTGTCTTCGTTCATGGGTTGAATTCGGCCTCCCTGGCCGTCCCTAGGCCAACCCAGCCTTTAAATTAATTTAATAATGGGTACCTTGGGTGCTAATGACTCTAGGCAGTCGAAGCAGTCAAGGGGAAAATCAGGCGGCCGGGGCATAGTACTGACCGTACTATCTCCCTATTGTGCCGTAAGGTCATGAATCAGATACCTCTATAGTATCTGCCCCTCAAGGCCCTCGTGGCCTGTTACGGGACTGATTTTTTCTTTTTTTCTTTTTTTTTCTTTTTTTTTTTTAACATAATAGGTAGTAAAATATGTTCGTAGCTTTTTTCAATATTTCAATTTAATTCTCTCTGTGTTTATAAACTCATGTTTTTTCTGGTGATTCTGCATCCAAAAATAGTCGACAATCCAATGGGCCTTAGGAGCTGAGAAATAAAATAAATTAGGTTGAACATGCTTTATTTTATTTCTTGAGCTTAGAAAATGGTATGGACAATTGTCTAGTTTACTTGAAAACGTTAACATATTTTTAAGTATACTTGACAAAATATAAATTATTTTTTAACGATTGTATTTTTCCTTTAATATACCCTCTAAAACAAAATAATTGGTAAAATAATCGTGCCCATAACGTTGCCCAAACTCAATAAATAAAATAATGCATGTTCAACCTATTTTATTTTATTTCTCAGCTCCTAAGGTACATTAGACGGAACGCTCGGACACGTGTCGACTATATTTCAATCCAGAGTCGTCACCAGAAAAAAAAAATGGACTAGATCGGTTATCCAACCACTGTATACTCCCCTTGTTAGTCATGATTATGTTTATTTCTTTTACTTTATATTACCCAGGAATGACATTATGCTTCATCAGACTGTTGTCAGTGATTTGATAAAATTTGTATTTATTAATAGTAACCTGTTAATAGATAAATACTTAGATTGGCGGTTTCGAGATGTACCTTTCCGTATCAGCACACACACACACACACATATATATATATATATATATATATATATATATATATATAGGGGAAGGTGTTGTACCTCTGACCATATTCTACCTTTGACCACCGAGGCTGTGGCTGCATGTAGCAACATTTTATAAATTTTGGTGTAATTAGTGTTTAGCTCCTTCCCTAGAGGGTTTGTGTAACCTACTTTGGATTATTCAAGTCAAAGAGGATTCTTGCAAAAAATACATTTCTATAATAAAAATGTAAGTTATTTATTGATGACGTTTTGCCTCTTAATATTTTTTGTATTATGTCTTTTTAGATGGAAATCATTTGACAAAGTAGCTATTACAATAAGAAACATGGTGTAGCCTTTGAAATTGATTTATCTTAACTCTAAAATTTTTAGCATACTTTTTAATTTTGACCAGGTCAAAGGTACAACACACCTGAGTATTTTTTTTATAATTCAACTTTTATGTTCTTCTGCTACAAATTTAAAAAAAAATAATATTACTATTACATATTTAGTCCTAGAGAACTGTGGCATTAATTGACCAATGTTTAAGATCCAATATTTGAAAAAACAAACTTTAAGTGACAAGTTTATTTGTATGATATTGATGTTGAAGACAATGTGGATAAACTTCCAAACCCTACTATTGCTCAACAGTTAACACGTTTATCGGTTGGACTGGATTTTTCAGCATATTAAGCTAATAATATCAATAATAGTTTTTTTATTATGTTTACATCCTTCTCCTGTATTTATTAAACTTACAATTAATTACAATATTACTGAATACAATTTTTTTTCTGGACTGCTGTATTGTTTTTACCTGGTCAGAGGTACAACCACATGTTGTACCTTTGACCACTGTACGATTATTTTTTAAAAAATTAATAAAAAATATTAAATGCAAAGCTAGATCCTTTAAAAAAAATTAAATATGATAACCAGTAGAATACTAATTATAATGATAAAAAAAAATGAATTTAGCCTTAATATTCAAGCTAAAAAAATTCAATTTTGCAAAGTGGTCAAAGGTACAGCACCTTCCCCTATATATATATATATATATATATATATATATATATATATATATATATATATATATATATATATACATATATAAATAGGTATCTGCGTCGTCACGTCAATCTCCTAAGTGAATTTCCTACATAGGGATTCAGTAATTTCACTTAGACTTCTAATGAGCTTTTTAATGGGAAAGGTTCATTTCCTAGGTACTTAAATATAAAGTTCTATTATACCATTAATTTAAATTAGTCAAAAAACAAATACTAAAAATAGAATCATGTATTCAATGTAGAGCCAGCTATATATAGAAGTTGATAAAGAAGTATAGAAGAGACTCGAAAAACAAGCCGAATTGGTACGTGAGTGAATTACATATATGCATGAGGCAGACCTGTACCTTATCAATAGTAGAGGGGCATACCATCCTCTCAATCCAGGATCTCTCCAGATCAGCTGGCTATCTTTGAACAGGGAAATCAAGAAAACACCTCATATATCAATAAATGTGCTATTTAGGAATTATTTTGTAATAATTATACAAAAATAATATCGGAGATGGAGATAGCCGTTGCAGTGATACGATGTCAAGGCATGGCTGGGATTCAGCTAGAGGGAAAAAACGTCAGACCTTCAGGAAGAAATCTCTATTGGACGTTTCGGCTGCGCGTTGGCAGCCTTCTTCAGCACTAATAAATGCCAGGGGGGGAGGGAGGAAGAAGAAGAAGACATTTAGGTGACCATAGCCCCAACCATCCCTTGACTTCAAAAATAATTTCTGTATGGGTCTCCCCATTAGATTAGAGAAACGAGTAACAGGAACAATCCATAATGTATGCGTTATAATACCACCCCCGTATCAGCAATAAAGCTTTTAAGAGTTGAGGTTCAGCTCAGGTACCTCCTCGGATCTTCAATAGTCGCAGTTCCAAACTGCAGACACGTTTCGGCTGCAAGCGCAGTACAACAACGTACAATACGGTTTGGAGTTCCAGTATCCTCAAAGCGGTCTCCCCATTGTCTAGTGTCTAACAAATTATATTCTCAGATACAAGATGCTGATTTGAGACCCGCTTGTTGCAATTTTACTGCGATGGGCTTGCCAAAAAAAATTCTTGCTCCATTATTGTTGTACCTGTAGTTGCCTGGCGCTAATGAACTATATAGAGATATACTAAACAAATACATAAATAAAAATTACAATGCACAGGGTCTGCGCTATTCTAGCGCTATTCAATTTCCGGGTGAGCGTTAATTTAGAAAGCCTAGAATAAATACTTTTATTACTTCGTATTTAATGTAATTGCACCAAAACTTTTGACATTTCTAGAACCCCTGTTGAGGACTCACGCAATTATATTTTTGCATAAAAAAAGTTACAAAAAGTGTCCGCTGGAATTCGCGCATGCGCGGTGGCCATGTACGAAAAAGAAGACTGTATGTTATATAGTTACATAGGTTTGTCGGGTAGACCTAAAGCATATTTATGTTCCTGAATTTGAGCTAGAGATTTTTTTTATTATTTATTTAATTTATGGAGTTCCGCAACAAATGCAAAAAACTCTTTCGACGTCAACGTTAAAAAGGAAAAAATAAAACAGAAAGAAATGATAATAATAAGAAAACTAAGAACTATAACGAAGACAAAAAAATAAAAATCAATGAAACACAAGTTAATCAATGAATAATTAAAACTTTGATAGAAATAATAAATGAATTTAAAACAAATAATTAAATAAAACAAAACATAATAAAAAAAGATATAACGTGAGGGATTCATAACAAAACGCTGAAAATGATATAAAAAAGTATGCATATCAGTTAAAAAGTTGGATAAGTTAAATGTTGCTGTGTAAGATATTATATTAAAATTTAGTCCCTAAAGGCCAGATGCGACAATATTTTTAGACGAAATTATAAATGTTTAACATGTGAATACTGGTTTTATCAGGTGTATATATTGGTGTCAGAAAGAATATAGAAACATTTTGATGGTTTTGTTTATCTTAAAAATAGATCAATGACATGTATGATGAAGTCTCAAAACAAGTATAATGTGCTCTAATGTTTAACTAGTTTTTCAATTCTGTCTACTTTTTTCAAAAGTGTCAATATTTTAACAAATTGCTAGGTTTTCTTTTTATATGGGATTTAATCTATTGTTTACATCCGTTAATTATTATAAGATGATGACCCTATTTATCACGGTGTATTTTTATGCGACAGAAAGTCAAAACAAACGTTTTGATCTTATGTCACATTAATAGAACTTATTTAATCGCCTTCAGTGCCGAATTGTCATTGTTGCGGGTTCATTAATGTATAAATAAATAAATAATGTTTCGAGAAATTATTAGAAAATGATAGAATATTGATAAGATGTAATATAGATAAAACGAGCACAGTTATATAAATTCTGCGTTAGGTGTAAAGTAAAAAAACACCCTGCACCTCTCTGAAAATACCTCCGAAAAGAAACGGACAGAATGTGCTAACGAACATGTAGATGTGTTCACAATAAGCGAGTCAGGTCAAAAGATTCAATTATTCAGCTGACACAATTTCTATATTCTGAATAATAACAGGGCTTTATAAATTTCACTCTTCTTTGAAAAGCTTAAAATAATAGCAGTTCTAGCTAAACAAAAAAAATAATAAAAGGGCAGAGAAATAGCATAACGATGTGGCAGAGAGAACTTAACAAGCTACAACGAAGCTTTAACTTTCTATATTTATTTAACAATTTTATCCGTTTATACATTTTTTTTTATGGTAGAGATATTTCAGGCAGAATAATATTGTTTCGTTCGGGGAGGATTCGTATTTTTTAGCCACCCTTTTGCACTGCATCAGTTTTCAATGTTTTTTTTTGGGGGGGGGGGCATTTGTAGATTCAATTTAATTTCAGTTTTTGTGAGAAAATAGTTGTGTTGGCTGTTGAGATTTTCCAATAAGTGGCTATTTTATTTTTCACTAATTAAAATACCACATGACGAAATAATATAAGATTTAAAAAATGGTTCTCATATTTAACTACAAGTTATTACAAATAAACAAATATTAAACTATAAGTTGTACGTCCTATCAATGCAGGTAGTTGAAAAATAGGATGTTAATTAATCAAAAAATTGTTTCAGTCAAATAATAATAATATTAATAATTCAACACCAAACATTAACATATATGTACACATATATATATATATATATATATATATATATATATATATATATATATATATATATATATATATATATATTATTTATTCTTGTGGATGACCCAAAATATCTAAATTATTTTTGATCTTAGGAGGCATGGGGTCATTAAAGCAGTCTTCCTGTCTTCATACTACTTTATTTAAAGGTGCATATTTTCGCAACGCTTCAGGGGCACTTCTACAAAAAAATACTATTTTTTTGAACATCCAAACAAACAATTTTCTGTTATACAGAAGCTAACCATAAGATCTAGGGAATGCTCCACTAAATACATTAAAACATTACCAATCTACATGAAATGTTACACCTACCCTAAATGTTACAGTAATTGCAGGTAAATTAAATATTTTATAAAAAGGTTTTGAGCCCTACCTTGCAATGAAGGCCTCTCGTTACTATGTACTCGCTCTGGAGTCTGGCTTAAAACTAATAATGTAAGTACATAGTAACGAGAGGCCTTCCTAGCAAGGTAGGACTCAAAACCTTATTATATAATATTTAATTTACCTGTAATTACTGTAACATTTAGGGTAGGCGTATCATTTCAGGTAGATTGGTAATGTTTTAATGCATTTAGTGGAGCATTCCATAGATCTTATAGTTAGCTTCTATATAATAGAAAATTGTTTGTTTGCCCCTGAAGAGGTGCGAAAATATGCACGTAACATGTCGGGCCTATTAAATAAAGTAGTATGAAGACAGGAAGACTGCTTTAACGACCCCATGCCTTCTAAGATCAAAAAGAATATATATATATATATATATATATATATATATATATATATATATACACACACACATATATGTGTGTGTGCATGTTCACCTAGAGGGCCAGAATTTTTTTTTTTAAATTGAAATCAGGTGTTGCTTATACAGGGTTACGTTAAGTTGAACTATATCGATCGGGAGGTGATAGTTTTGGTCAAAACAAACAATTTTAAGCCCATATTTTATATCCAAAAGTTACCCGTTCACAAGATTTTTGATATTTTCCGGTTTTTTTTTTTTTTTTTTTTTTTTTTTTTTTTTTTTTTTTTTTTTTTTTTTTTAAGTCACTATGGCTTAGGTTTTGGGTACTTGTTTTTTATTTGTAGAATTTAAATTATTAATTGTTTTTGTATTAAAGGCATTCAGAATAAACTCTTTTTTTTATACATTTTATTCTCCTTGTAATGATAATAAGCTTCCGGCCTACATATATCAGTTGGTTACATGTGATTAATTTTATTTTATTTATTTATTTTTTACGGCGCTTTGACAACCAGGCCATTAGCGCCGACATCCAGGGTGCAGCGAGGAATTATCCCAACGAGCCGTGAGATGAGAAAATACCTGCCGCCGGTGGGAATCGAACCTACCATCTCCCGCTTATGAATCTAAGGCGCTAGCCACTTGACCACGGGAGACCCCCGATTTAGTTTATTGTATTCATTTTCTTTTGTCAATGGAATTCAGAATTTGTATTTTTATTTTTAATATTATTGAAAAATGGCCCCATTTGATACTTCATTTAAGGCATTTCTCTCTATTCTAATGGGGTAAGAGTTTTAACAATTTGCGACAAGACGTATCGTCCACAATCCAAGAGCAAAATCTCGAATCTGAAAAACGAGATTTTGCATATTCGATAGTTTGACACGGTAGGACGATATGGCCGTTTTCCTTCCATTTTCTACAAACAAAGATTGAACAACGGCCTTTGGAATCAGGGATTTCATTTTCCAAATGCCTACTTACTAACAGTGCTATTGGATGTAATTGGATTTAAATTGGTCTCATTAAACGATTTCAAAGGAGGTTTAGAAAATCTAATAGAGCATTTGAAAGATTCACTTCTATCCACAATGAAACCGGAAATGAACAGTTCACGATGGATTTGATGCTACACAGAGGTAGCTTATGCTCCCCCAACGAGGTAGTACGAACCAACTCCTGTTCAATGAACTATTCTCTCCGACAATAGAAATCGATTGTACAACGACTCGTTTATGACTGACTTACCATCGATAATAGTTAGGCCACTCCTTTGTCCCCAAAGCATCCGTATGTTTCGCCTTATTCCTGAACAATGCTTACATCTAACCTTTCATGAATCTTCAGACAATAGACATAACCTATTTTGAATTTCTTGTATGTTTGATTTGAAAGTGTGTTAGTAAATCACCGACACTCCCCTAATGGAGACGTGACATAATAATAAAGTCGTCCAAGCCAACATAATATTCAACCAAGCTGGAAAATATTTAACTAATGTGGAGATAGTCAGGGTTTCGTGATAATAGATAATAACCATACATTTCAAAAATTAAAAAATTAGCAACATTAAAAGTGGAGGCCTGATGGCCGTGAATGTTAAGGCGGTTTTCATTCCCACTAGAGGTGGTGGCTTTTCTTTGGAAAAAAAGAAAAGGTATCAGCCCTATCCTGGCTAAAAAAGGGCGGAAAACCCATGGATAACCCGTCCTAAAATTCTGTAGTAAATAATAATGGACGTTAGAATGTAAATAATTAATAATAATAACATGAAATTGTGATTATTTTTTATAGCTTATATAGAGCAATTGTTTCGTCAGTCCCATCAAAGATTTTGTCTGACTCTCTTTTAAAAGTTTACAAGATTTCTCGCCTAGTCATACATTGCACAATCAATTTGATATACGTTATTTTGGGTTCCCTTTTCTATTGGTTTGTCCATACTCTGGTTGTAGCTGTTTTTAACTTCTACATACACTCGAGAAATTCTACCAAGATCTTAAAAAGTCTGTCTTATCTAATTAGCAAAAAGAGGATTGTAACTGAATGTAATGTAATTAACTAGATCAAAAAATTTGTTATTTATTTATTTTCATTATTTTTTTTCTGGTTATAAGTATATAAATTCGTCAGTCTTAACTCTATTTGAAATTATTTTATAAGATATCCTTTTGTTGAAAAAATTATACATTTTTATAGTAGGTTTTATTCTTAATTTTGTGTTGTTATAATTTTTGTCTTCTGCTGTTGGTCTAGGTACATTGCGTTTTAAGGTTAGTTTAACTTTGTCAGATGTACAAGTCACTGTGGCTCCGTTAGTTTTATCTCTTTTGTCATGTTACAAACATTCGTCTCTCTATTTTCTGCGTCGTTTCTTTTTCGTTTACCCCTACTGTTGTTATAAAATAATTGTCAGTAAGACTAGACATGGCCCTGCCTGCGGAAGTTTCTCAAATGTTGAGGCTGTGAATCGTAATTTTAGTGCTCCTGAAGAGGCGTCAAAGGGGCTTAGAGCATGTAGAGTAAAATAAAGGGTATTTGAAGAATATATAGTAGTTACTATATATTCTTCAAATACCCTTTATTTTACTCTACATGCACTAAGCCCCTTTGAAATATGTAAGAACGCGTAGTAAATGAAAGTTGACCTTCTGCCAAATAAAATACTTTTTCAAAAATAGGGCCTCTGATATAAAATCTCATTTAGTGTAATGTCAATTATGTGAAATCATTTCCATTTTTATGTGTCGATTAACTTGCCACAACAGAACCTCAGCTCGACCTATCAATCACACGTGAGGACTTGACCAATACAATCAAACACAATATTTTAAATTATTGGTAAGACAGCTGGACTCCACTAACCGACAATAAATTACGTACAATCAAAACTACTACTCAGGCGTGGACATCCAGCTACCGAGACAACAGACGAGAAGAAGTTATACTTGCTCGACTCCGAATCGGCCACACAAGACTAACACACGAATACCTCATGTCAACACTTGGCAAACCAATTTGTGATATATGCAATAAAGACTTTACCGCAAAATAATTACGGAGTGCAGAAGACGACAAAACCTAAATGTCCCACAAGACATGTACGAATCGTTGGGGGTCAGCAGCCAGTACATAAACACAATACTTACTTGCAGGACACTAAACTATACACTCGCATTTGAAGACATCTGCTGAATAACCAGAGGCTTCAAGGCATATAACAGGCATTTACAAAAATCAATTTAAAAAAAAATTATGAATTAAATACCCATCTTAATGCTGGTTCATTAGACCATACAGGTACTACCTTTAAGGAGTGAAATAGCAGTAGATGCGAATCACTGATAAATAAAAAACAAAAAAAAAAAAAAAAAAAAATATGTCGATTGAGATTATATAAAACTAAAATTAAACTTTTCTCCACTTTCCTCATCATGAGCCCTAAGATTTATTTTTTCCCACAATTTGACGTTAAAAGCTGTTTGATTACGCTGATTCTACTAACTAACGAATTTGATCTTTCATTTAAGAGGTTAATGTTTAAGTAAAATTATGTTTAGTTCGTGGAACTAGGTCAAAGGAAAATAAATTATGAAGTGAGCGGCGGATGAGATAAACCAGTCTAATAGTACCAGAATATAATAAATTTCACAAATAGATTATGAATCGGTCGTTGGATATATAAAAAGTCCGACTCGCAGGAACTGCGTCATCTTAGCGCGGTTCCAGTTCATTTTTTTTATATATTTTTTTTTTTTTTTTTTTTTTTTTTTTTACGGCGCATCTACATCTAGGTCATTAGCGCTGACATCCAGGGTGTAGCGAGGAATTTTACCAGCGAGCCGTGGGATGATAAAATTCGTGCCGGAGGTTGGGAATCGAACCCACCATCTCCCGCTTATGAACCAAGGCGCTAGCCATTAGACCACGGGAGACCCCGGTTCCTGTTCATATCCCTATTCTCATTTGAAAAGCATAGAATAGAAACAGATAATATTTTCCTCGGCCTTTGTTCAAAGGGTTTTATGGCTATACCTGGGTCGGGTCCGCAAGACCCTAGAAACCTCTTCTACCGATACTTCATTTCATACGTTTCAATGAATTGGAAAATATCAAAAATTTTCACATATTCCTGTGTTCTTTTACTATAGTAATAATTATACAGATAAAATCAATTAAAAAATAAAATAAAAAAAAACAACAGCATAAAGGCAATTGAAAATATTCAAAAGACGTCATCGAATCTTTTTCTCTTGGCAAGCTATATTTCTAACAATGAATTGTTTTTCTTATTTTGCCTAATCTGTTTTATTGTAAAATACATTATCCAACTATAAGCAATTAAAAAATAACAAGGAATAAAAACAGACAAAAAGAACAGTTCGAATAAGCAAAATCAATTACTTTAATGTTTTAAGCACTTATTTCTCCGATAGACATCGCCTAATCAAAACTTTCATCAGAACCTTTTTTTGTAGAGCATTTAGTAAGCTTTCTAATGGTATTCTTTCGTTTACCAAGATTCTCAACCTTTTTCGAGATATTAAGGAAAATATACAAAGTTACCAAAACTTCGGTTCGAACTGTTCTTTTTACAGAACTATTTTTCCAATTTTCTCGAAAACGGTTAAAGCTATCGCCTTGAAAATGGTTTCATTCGTTTTCCTAGCCCAAGAAGCCTATAAAACGAGTACTTACAAGCTTATGAACTCAAAAACGTAAGCGTTACGATTTTTTTTGCGCGAATTTCGCCCCAAACGCCATCTTCCAGTGGGGCGGATTCTGCTGGTTAACGTACTTGACCTTTTAATTTGGACGACGGATTTTTGTACCAAATTTCATCACAATCGGACCATTAGGGAAGCCAGAAATGAGCGAACAGACAAATATATATATATATATATATATATATATATATATATATATATATATATATATATAATATATACATATATATATATATATATATATATATATATATATATATACAAATTTGAACCACCGTTATTTTCGGTCTCTAGGGGTTCTGAAACGCGAAATTTTCTAGTCGGCACTTCCGGATTGTTTCATTGTATCAACCTTATAAGCGGGGTTCCTCCCTATCGGGGAGGGAGGAACCGCGCTAAAAGGAAAATGATTAGAGATTTCCGGGGAGAAAGATTTACTAGTTCAATTAGTACGGTATTATTCTTCATAACTAAAAACCAATAATTATTGGAAAAATCCTGAAAAAAGATAAAATCGCCGTGAAAGTGACGATTCCGACTAGGTGGAAAAAATAAAGCTCCATTACCAAGAGAGATGTGGCTTGGTCGTCCAGAGAGTTTTTCAGAGGATCATTAACCCTGTAATTCGCAGTGGAGGACTGGTACTAATGCCCTCCCTCGAGTACCTACAGAACTTACATAGCAGCATTCTACATAGAATTATAAGGAATAGTCCTATTTCATTTGGAAACATTAAATTAAATAATTTTTTAGACTAATGAACCGACTTGTTAGTAAAATTGATTTATTTCAAACCGATGCACAGTGTAACGAAGTAGTGAGGCTTATGGACAAAAATTATTAACCACTAGTTATTTTCAAATAAACATTTTTATTAACTGAAATCAACTCAAATCAAGGTAACAATAGTATAATAATTAATAATATTAATAGTTATAATATAGCAGGTAATCATATTATTAATAACAATATTATAAAATATATTATGTCGGTAACATTTAATGTAGTAATAGTATAGAAGTAAATTATACTTATAGTAATATTGTCATAGAATAATAATATTTTACCATTTTCTATGAAATTATTACATATTTTTTTAATGCCGAGTCTGAATCGTTTTTGGATTCTTGAGAATGTAAACTTATATAGCAACCAATATCTATTTGGTTATTAATGTCATCCTCTATTATACATTCATTAATGTCTGGACTGATTATGTTTTGCCTTTTTATATTTTTTCTCTGTAACAATAGCTCTGGACCAGATATCAGAAGAACCCGGCGCTTTTTCGATCTCTCGCACAACTCTTTTTTATGTCTGCCTCTAAGGAAGCCGGAAGGGCTATCAGGGCGCGAATATATTTTTTTCTTGATAAAAATTAATAACAATTTCTTCTAAGTTGATATATTGTTTCAACCAGTATTTATATAAGAGTTTATTTCTCTGGGGTGAACACGTTCCCACTTTTTTTTACATATAATATAGGACTAAACTGGCAGTTTTTTGAATATCGCTTAATATTTCTTTAGGGGCATCCTGGAGATTAAATTGAATCATTTGCCCAAGGATTAATACCGTCTTCTTGGATTTATCCACATTTGTTTTTGTTTTTTTTTCAAATTTGGATGAAAAAATGATGATGGTTCTAAAAATAAAAATCTTTGGAATCGGCAAATTTCGGAAAACTAAATTGCCCTCAGTACATTATACTTGAGGTAAACTTTAAGCTCAAAAAAACTTGAGATGTTTGCAGATGAAGTTTTTTTGCTATGGTCAATCAAAATTTTGTACTTGAGAAAAATGTCAAAGATCAATGAAGAATAATTCAGGATAAATAATAAGGGAGTAATTACCCATAATCAATTATATCAGATAAAAAAGGAATAGTTTTGACGTAATTTCCTTCGGATGACTTAATAAAAACACGGTCCTATCTTCAGCGAGAGAGGTTCAAACTGATTGTTGGCATAAAGCAGGGTTTGAAGGCTTTTCCTTGTTTATAATGCTGCTAATGTGTTTTTTGATAAAAATAAAACTAATATTTATTAGTTTTATACGATTTTAAATCCTTGAATTGTTTCTAAACTTAGCTAGAGGATTAAAAATTAAATATAAGAAAACAAAAATTTAGGTTTTTGTCCATTGGACCTTAGACTGTGCGATGGTATAAAATTTATTTAGAGCGTTTCTAAGCACAGTCTACTAAGCAGGAGCGTTCATCTTTTATTTTAATATATTTAGTTCATTATCATCTACTAGGCATGTAAAGGTGTACGAATCGGTCAAGAGCATTCTCATAAACGATTTGATTAGTTCCTTAATATGCCACGGCCAGGCATAATTCATGATGTATTTAAACGAAACCACTCCGGTGCTCAGGAGCTCCATTACTAAGTACATAACTCAGATAGGAACTCTGCATTCTTGAATAATTTGCTTAAAAAAAAAACGTACATCAATTCAAAATAAATATGAATACCCTTCTATTTTTAATTATTTTTGTATTTATTTAAAACACCCAAATTCTATTGTACCGAATTAGCATTCCTTACAACAGTTATACATTCCGTATTAGCTGGGCATGAAATCTACCTTTCGTTGCGGGAAAGTAAAAAAAAAAAAAAATCTTTCCTGGGTGCAATCTAAAAAGCTACATTCTTTGAGTGAATAATACAAGACTTGGAACTCCCCAGCAACGGCAAAGGCCGATGACGTTTTTTAAAAGTTCGATTTTGAGCCACAATGTTTCTGCAAAGAGTAGGTATCCGACTTATACAGTTTGTTTTTTCAAAACATTTTTATCTTTTAATATTGACGGCGAATACATCGTTTTAGCACTTTCCGCCGAAGGAAAGTAGCTATTGAGGGTGAAATTTTTGAAAAATTTCTTCAAATCTTTATCGATCCTACCGAGTAGACACCGAAAATAACCCCGTTAAAATGTATATATATATATATATATATATATATATATTTATATATATATATATATATACATATATATATATATATATATATGTATATATATATATGTGTGTGTGTGTGTGTGTGTGTCTGTTAACAGGATAGCGGTCAGAGGTTTTGTTTTTTCTTCACGAAACGTGGTATATAGCGTTTAATTAGCAAACGATTGTACGAGTTCGTTAACCACCAACATCGGTCCATCGGGAGGAGGGGGGGGGGGGGTTACCCCGGACCCAAAACTCTTATTTGACCATGCCAGCCGTAGTTTTCGGTTTATTTCAAAGAAACTCGTTATGTTGATCTAAAGAGAGAAATACGTTGTAAAAATAAACTAAATCGGTTCATTAGGAGGGGGGTTTACTCCGGACCCTCCTAATGAACCGTAATTTTTTATTACAATAAAAGTCCGTCACGCAGGAGCTGCATAACTAAGCACTTTCCTCAGAATTTTGTAGTGTAGACAACATTACTGAATAATTTGCCGTAAATAGCCTATATAAATAAAATAGAAACGTGAATAGTTCACACACACACACACACACACACATATATATATATATATATATATATATATATATATAAATGCCGTAATTTTTGTTAAATTTCAGCGAAAATCGTGGTGGTAATCAACAAAGAAAAATTGGTTGTAAAAAGAAACTAAATCGGGTTATTTGGAGGGGGGGTTTACTCCGGACCTAAGGTACTAATAAACTCGTACCGGTCGTAATTTCTGCTGTATTGTAACGAAACGCGGTATACGTCGTGGGTAGCTCATGAGAAAGAAGTGTTGTAAAATTGAAGTAAATCGGTCAATTGGAAAGGTGGGTTTACTTGAAACTCTGTTTCATTAGAAATGTGAACCGCCGCCGGTTCACAAAGCCGCCGCGAGGAGCGCTATCTCCCACTAGGGGGACTGTTGGGACTGGGGAATATGAAGTTTTTGTGTGTTTATTAAGTAGTACAATATCATTTATTAACACAACGCTGGAAGCAAATTATTTACAAAATTAATAATTGAACAGTTCTCATAAGAAATGTAAATGAGCAGAGCTATTCACGTTTCTATTTTATTTATATAGGCTATTGAAGGCAAATTATTCAGTAATGTTGTCTACACTACAAAAATTCTGAGGAAAGTGCTTAGTTATGCAGCTCCTGCGTGACGGACTTTTATTGTAATAAAACAAGAATTACGGCCGGAACAGGCAAAGTAGCTCCGGAGTGAACCCTCCCTTCAGATTGACCTTTAACGAACATGTTACAGCGCGTGCTGTGAGAATATATATATATATATATATATATATATATATATATATATATATATATATATATATATATATAAGACATAATTGGAATGGTCAATTACCATCTGATCGGATGAAGAAAAAAAGTTAGACCAAGCTATCCATACATTAATTCTAATATAAGAAGTGGAATAAAATATAAATAAATAGACCACTGAGGGGGTTTGCACCCTTTTTCTAAACCTACCAGTAATTGTTGGTGGGTTTAGATTAACTATAATTAATGTAGCAAATAAAACATCAACTAAATTATTAAAAATAATCTAGTATTCGTTTAGAGGAATGATGGCACCTAATTTGGTTATCTTCTACTCAGATCAATATACTTTCTAGCTGATACGCCCATTTAGAAGGTATCTTTAAAGGCTCTTACAACAGTTGTAAATTAATGAAAGTTCAATATGTGTTGTTGTCGTCCTCTACAGCCCGTTAGTATGTGTTGTAGGATTAAACTAAGCTAAACCAATGTTTTATACCGGATTAGCTCTCTTAGCAGGGGATAGAAGGATTTTAGAAATTAAATTTTCTTCCATCCACAATGAACTGTGAATTTTCCCACAGCAGTTTTTTTTCTTAATATTTCCATGCAATTTTCACTTGATAAGAATTTATTTTCCTAGTTTAATATTCGTCCTTGAATTTCAATTTCCTATTTTGCAACTGCTTTTAATAATAATGTATTAGTTGTGTCTGTTAACACGACAGCGGCCAACATTTTTTTTCCACCACTCATTTTGTTATAAAGGATTCCTGTATCAAACCTTTGAGAGAGTTTGTTATCCAGCAAAATCAGTCCATCTTAAAAAGAAGGTTTATTTAAGACCTAAATGTTTTTTTAATTTTCAATGTTCGTGCTCCATGACTGAGATGATTCGCACAATAATTGTAACAATAACCTTCATCGGTCCAATGGTATGGCGAATTTACTCAGGAACCAAACCTTTAATTTGCCTATAAAGACTATTACTTTTAACCTTAGAAAGAAAAGAAAATCGTAAATATCGCTTCTAACTAATGAGGTACGTTTGTTGTACTACTGCAGTAAAAAATTAAAATAAAATAATAATAATTGGATTAGCAGTTCATAATAAAAATTTGAGATCAAAATTATTTTTGTAATTATTAATTTTTTTAAAGGGATTATTGAGGAACGCAGCGTAAACCTTACTCCTTGCTAAGTAATTTGCTTAGATATCTAGCCCTAAAATAGTTCGGACGTGCCACGATGTTGGAACCAATAAAGCCGGAAACTGCTGGTAAGTAATAGAGCAAACTAACAGCAGAAAAAGAGCGGGTACCAATGGATTTATCAAGAAAAGACGCTGTGTCATCTGCTTAAAGGTCAGGACTATTCGAAGAAGGACCTGCATTGAATTGGAAGTGCAGATGTTGAGGAGAATGGTAGAACTCTGGAGCAGTTATGGATGCAACGCCACGCATTCAGACAGGCATTAAAGCATATGAAAAAAAATATAAACAGGAATTCTTGAGGATATTAGAAATTAACAATAAATTATAACATAACATTATCGTTTTTAAAATTAATTTATAGCGATTTGAAAGACGGATGATAAGCTCTTAAACTTACTAAAAACACCACAAAATAAAATTTTAAATGACAAAATAAAATTTTGTTTCTTCTTGCTTCTTCAAGTAATTATATTGATAAAGCATAGAATTTTCGTTATAAGCGGAAGGTCAAAAAATACTAACTTCACTAAATAATTTCACAAAATTTATTTTTTCCTACATGTGTTGCAGCGTTCTTTAATCTAATACTTTTAAACAAATTAAGACGCATATTGATAAGATAGCTTGGGAATACGACGAAAAAAAAACTTTAGTCACATTAAAGATAAATTAAACTTAAAGGAAACTAAATATAACTTCTAAAAAAATAATTGAATTGCAATATCTCAGATAGACATACATATGAGAATCGGAAAAGCTACTTTCAAAAATAATTAAACAGTATGCTAAAATCATTGATAAAAGAGAAGCTAAAACAACGTTGGCTTATCATGCTATAAAAAAATAGAGGTAATATAGAGAAGCTAATATTTCCAGTTTCATTTCTGAACGCCTTCAAATATAGACTCTAAATCTGCACGACAGTTGTGCGTTGCTGAACAAAATATTCAACTGTATTTTGAATTAATAATTATGCATAGAACCTATATTTTATGCATAGAACCTATATTTTAAATAGAAACTGTTGCGATTATATATAGTCATATTGTACATAGGAACTATTTTCTTCGTTTCCTTTATAATTATAAGTTTTTCTTAAAAATGTATTGTTTTTTACTAGTTAATTTTACTTTTAGCTGTATGTTATTCACAAACTTAATTGTATAATTAGATTGATACACACAATAATGTAATTGGATTTGTAATTATGTAATATTGTAACTATTTTGTTGTTGTTATGTATTTCTATTTTATATGTGTACCTGGGCGAAACGCTGTCAATGCGGGGTGCTCATAAATAAATTATAAAAAAAAAAAAAAAATTAATAATTATTCAACATTGTTAAAAACATTCCTATTATATTCTTATAGCAGACCTTATGATTATCTGAGTAATTAGCGAAAAATTATTATTATAATAGATTTATAATGGATCCTTATGCTGGGAATGAATGGAATTCGGACGTTTAAATTAAAATACAATGGATGGAGTGAATAAAAGCTAGCAGTTACTAGAACTAAGTATTTTCCAAGCAATTGCTTAGTTCCGAATAACTAAAAATTTTAGCTGCAGCTAGGCCTAGCACTTGCTTAGTTTATCACGGTTCCTAGCTGCAGCTAGGTAGAAGGTGTGAATAAAGAGCTGTGACTAGGTTCTAAGGGTAGCAATTGCTAAGGAAAAAGCTAGTCTGGTCTGGGTCACGCTAGCTTTTTAGTTAGTCGTTTCTTTTCGCTTAATCATGGCGGCGTTTATGCTTGTTCATTAGGAAAAGGAGTATTATATACGCCGGGACGTCTTCACGTTCAATTTTCATCTTGTTTAGCTACATTTCCTGCAGTAAAACGATTATTTGAAGTACTGGAGTTGACGGATCTTTTTTTTTCTTCCGTACCGTAAACCTCAACCCTTTTCAATTTATTATTTGCAATTTGTTGTGAAGGAGTGCTGGGTTCCTGCAACTACTGAACTTCCTTGTTCGACGCTTGTCGATGAGTCGGTGAATCTAACTGAGATTCTTCCTGGGATTTATGCCCTTAATCAATAATTTGTAAAGAGCTTTTCCCCACTGCTTCAATTTTATAGGCTTATTGCCGGTGGCTATTTGGTCGGTTTTCTTCTTTAAGCTTGATTTAATGTTACTCAGCAACTTATTTAACTGTGCAACAGGTGATGGAAAATTCATTACTAATGCTGCCCCAAGCAGGTTTTCTTTCTTTAATAGCAGCTAGGAATTTAGATTTTCCATTACCACAGGATCATTGACTAATACTGTTATAAAAAGTGACCGATCCAGGTCGGCATGGGCATATATAGAAAATAATTTCGGGAGAGGCTGGGAGTATTTGGGGGGAGGGCTGAGAGCATTTGGGGGGTATGGAATATTATCAATCTAGACCTAGGAATAGTTAGCCAATTAAAATGATATCACACCAAAAAGAAATTATTTTTCCTGACCAAAGTGGTCTCATTTAATTTATTTTTATGTTTTTTTTTTTGACAAATCTTTACCGATTTTGGAAGGGACTGCAGCCCCCTCAGCCCCTCCCCCCTAATAGGGCCCATGCGTGTCGACAGTTACACAAGACACACTGGGCCCGATGAGGAGAAAGAGCGAGACAAGCAACAAACCCTGACAGGAAGGAAGAGGGATGAGGGAGAGGGGTAGGAATCCTAGCTCCAGCTAGGAGTTAGCAACAGCTACCCTTAGAATTCCCTTAGTTTATCAGCAGATGAGACTAACTTACTTAGATCTTTCTACCTAGAAGTAGCTCTTGTTTATTCAATCCGTATTGAGGAAGAGCTACATCTAAGGGCTAGATTCTACCTGTTAGATTCTAGCTTTTATTCACGCCACCCAATGTTTAAATTAGTCTCTGTTTTAGGTATGGTTATTATTTAATGGGGAGAAGCAACAAAAAATCGGTAGGCTGCTTATATTGGTGAACAAACTTCGTTTCTTGTTTTTGACGATTTTTCTCGATGCTTTAGCACGAATCGGGTTTTAGATTCTCAGAGTTCGCTGATCACATTTACCAGTGACCCTGTGTTTATGTAATTTGCCAATTTGGTAACCACAGCATGATTGTAACGTTCCTCTGGATTACAGAGCATGTTGTTACTGTGGGAAACGACAGAGCGCGTCAACTTGCGAAGAGGCTAGACTGATTCTGCCCTATTTTATCATATGAATGATTTTAAACATCTACTGACAGGTGTGGTAAAATAAAAATGGCAGGAGGAATATGCAAAATAAACTTCGTTTCTTAAAGAAATTAAAGCTCCGTAACCATCAGTCCTGTAAGCATTTCTAGAACCCGATGAGCGGTGTTAATCCAAATGAAAATCAGTCAGACATCTAACTAATATTTACACCAGATAAGGGAACGAAGGCCTCAATGCTCGTGGTGTTGGGGCCTTCTTGATGTGATACACATCTTAGTGGACTTCGCTTCCCTCCAAGAGGCCAAACAGGAGCACCAATTAGCTGGTCGCTTTAATGGCCTATTTCGTAGAAGTAAGCTAGATGTGAGACAATTCATAAACTTCTTAATAAATATCACCACTTACAAACGGCCATACTTTTTTTTTTAGAGTTAGAGCACAAAAAACAACAACTATGAAACATATAAATCTAAGTATCTATATTGTACTTTGAGCGACCTTTGCTGTCAGATAAACTTTACAAACCTATATATGATTACTTCCAAAGTTGTTCTAACTTTTGCAGTAACTTTTCTACCGGAAACTGATCTGTTTCATGTTACAGTTTAAAAAAACAATAGTGCAATTTATATTGCGTTCACATGAAAACTTCTATTTAAAAAGCAATTAACTAATATAAGTTGCAAAATAATGTTTAAATTATTTAAAAAGTAAAGAAATATTTCTTTACTCACGATGCCTAAATACTGTGTATGACTTAACTTTCGGGTACATTTAATTTTCTTTTTTTGAATCATCCAACAAATCAGATTGCTAATATCCAAAACGGAGTAGATATTTAAACGAAAAGGCTTGATTAGTATTTTGTTAACAAAATAAAAAAAATATAAATATTTGTCTGTGCCTAATTTCTATAGTATGAGTTATGAAGGTAAATCAGATCGCATTCATGAACACATATCCTTTAAGGTATGTTTGCGATCTTTTTTCGTGTTTTTTTGTTGTTCATTTTGGGAGGTTCCTCCCTCCCTCCTTAGCCAGAATTTCAAGTTTCAGAACCCATAGATCACGAAAATAACAACGGTTGAAAGTTTTATAAATAAATAAATAAATAAATATATATATATATATATATATATATATATATATATGTGTGTGTGTGTGTGTGTGTGTGTGTGTGTTTGTGTGTGTATTTTCGCTCTCTCAAAGACTGAAAGAGGAACGATTTTTATGAAATTTAGTACAAAAATCGCTCGTCTAATTTCAAAGGTCAAGCTCGTTAACGCTTACGTTTTCGAGTTATTATGCCTGCAGTTACTCTGTTTCTGTTTTCGAAAAAACAGGTAAATTCGTTTAGAGCCTTCTGCTCATATTCAGGAACATAAAATGCTTTAACTCCACCCGACAAACTTATGTAATGTAAGCACAATAGGTCGCAGGGCCGCGGTGCGCTCCCACTGAGGAGGACAGCCCGGAAAGTATTGTATTTTATTGTATGTAATGTACTGTATAACATACAGTCTTCTTTTTCGTACATGGACATCCCGCCAGCGGACACTTTTTTGTAACGTTTTTTTCCGGTTTAGTCATAGCTAAAACATATTTATGCTAAAATAATAAAAATAGTTTTTATAACTAATGTTCGGTTTTGATACTTAGAATCGTTAGGGTCAATTGAAATTGTAGTTGCGTTTTAAATTCATCTAAACTACAACTTTTGGTTACACTCGAAATTAAGGAAGTATTAGAAAAAAAGGCTTTATTAATAGACATGAAATATAATAAAAGTAAAATTCACAAATTTAGTGATGGCTATTTTTGATATGCCAGAAGTTAATATTGATAAAATTGTTAATATTCTTCCCACATTTCCAAAATTATTTTATAATTAATTTAATTTTCTTTTTCCGTATCGTAGAGATTCAGATGCCATTAAAATGTATGTTTCTTGCAAAATATTTTGAAAAGCGACTTTCCTAACGATTATGATAAAAAGTTTTAAATTATTTTATGTCTTGGCGTAAAACATTTCCTAAACTAAGAGTTGTCCATGGTACTCCTGAAATGTTTCGAGATAAGTTTTTGTGGCACATTATCCGCATTAAAATAAGAAGCTTCTGGAAGATAAAATGACTCGCTGCCGTTTGACACTTAGCTGATATTAATGTCTAAAATGAAGGTCTTTCAATGAATTCGAAGGAATTTTTTCTCTTTATATTCTTTGGCTGCTTTTAAGGTTCTCTTAATTGAATAATTTCTGAGGATATTGTCCGCTTGTTTGTACATATCGTATTTAGTTCCAGTCTAGTCTGCTATTATGTTAACAGCCATGAATATTTTTATTTAATTGCATATGTGATCCGTGCGAAATAGCATCTGTATCTTTAGATCTTTCCCATGAAAACTCAACATGGTGAAATATTACACACGTTAATAAAAGAATAATATTATAAAAAAAATAATACATAAATCAGTTATAATTGTAAATGTAAATTAAATAAAGGAAGGAAGAGGGAAAAGTGCAAAATAATAAAAACAGCTTTACATTTTACTTTCTCTATTTTTTTTTGTTGATATTATACTCTTTCTGTATTTTTCATATTTGGATTTATTTTAAACGTTTTCTAGATGTTTGATATTCCCTAGACTATGATATCTTAATTTTGGTTACATTTGGAGTTAAGGAATAAAACCTTAATAACGGAAATGAGTTTTATATTTTCTTAAATATCTTGAAAAAGGTTAGGAAGACGTAATAGGTGGTTTAACGATTCTAAAATTCACTAAATTCCCTTCAAAAGCAGTTCTCGAGTACTTTTCGTTGAGACGATCCTGGGTGGAGAAATAAATGCTTAAAACTTCAAAAGTTTCGTTCATTTGGACGGTTCTTTTTGACAGTTTTCCCTAGTTGTTTTGCTTGTTATTTTTGTAATCGCTTATAGCAGTAAAATGAATTTGCCATTATTACAGGATGCCTAAAATAAGAAAAAATCCATTGATGTTTGTAAAAGATATTTCTGACTGTAAGTGGATAATGCCGAGTTATTTTTTTCGCTACCGTAAATCTTTCTGTGAATAATAGCGCCTAAAATCTCCATTTCCCTTAATATTTCATTGGATTAGGTGTTTAACATCTTCAAAAAATATCAAATGAAAAATCATCTCGTCCTAATTCATGCTTTTGATATGTGACCATGGAAAATAACAGTAGGGAAACGATGACACCGTTCTGCACTTTTGTTAATTTGTCGAGCTTCTTCATTTCAGAGTTAGTCCATTCTAGCTTCTGGCCGTTTATTCGTTTCAACTAATTTCTATAGGCCACGTATTGTTCAAGTGAAGTAAAAGTCTTGCAGTTTTGGCTTATAAGTCTGTTTTACAGCTCAGTGTAATGTCTTTATATGTACGTAAACAAGAAATTATTATAACAATACATTACACAATATAAATATTTTACAAGAAATATGATTTCCATTGAAGGTTATTTAAAAGTAATAGACAATAATAAAATAAAAAAACAGAATTTTATGTGAGTGGTCAGACCTTATCATGTTTATCGCTTTTGGAGTGAGTTGTTGAGTGTAATTGAGCGATGTTTAATCCCTTATAATAGCCATTCAATAAATATTTTGAACAATGTGAAGTAAAAAGCGCACTACATTTGAAAATAATGTGTCTCGAATTCCTACAACATTTACTTTATTTATTTTAGCGCGGTTACTCCCTATCTCCATAGGGAGAACCCGCTTATAAGGTTGACCTCATGACGCGATCCGGAAGTGCCGACCAGAAACTTTCACGTTTCAGACCCTATAGATCACGAAAATATAGGTGGCCCAAATTCGTGTACATATATATATATATATATATATATATATATATATATATATATATGTATATATTAATATATATATATATATATATATATATATATATATATATATATATATATTTATATATATATGCTTGTCTGTTCGCGCTCTAGCAAGCTCAAAAATGGTCCGATTTTAACGAAATTTGGTACAAAAATCTGTCGTCTAATTTGAAAGGTCAAGTTCGTTAACCAGCAGAATCCGCCCACTAGAAGACGTGTTTGGGGCGAAATTCGCGCAAAAAAAAATCGTAACGCTTACGTTTTTGTGTTTATATGCTTGCAGGTACTTGTTTTATAGGTTTCTTAACATAAGAAAACGAATGAAACCATTTATAAGGCGATATCTGCAACCGTTCCTGAGAAAAGTGGAATCAATGTTTTTGTAAGTCATTATATTTTTGTGAGTACTTAGAATCGCGGGATTCAATTGAAATATTTTCTACAACTTGGAAATTGATCCCAACTAAGATGTTTAAATTTTGGTTATATTTGGAGTTAAAGAAGTATGCGAAAAAAAAATTGTATTAATAGACATGAAAAGTTTTCGGATCTTCATACATTTTTCGTAAATGTCTCGATAACGGTTGGGAAATCGTAGCAGAGTTGGGCAAACGTTAGCGCGCGCTAAAAGCTGATAGCTCTCCGCTAATTTAGCGAAACTGTAGAAAGCCAGCGCTAATAATTAGCGGTTAGCGGCGGCAGTGCGCTAACCGCTAATCTATTTATGAAATATCGTAATTGCTAATAGCTTAAGCTATAGTTACAACTTGTAACTATAGCAATTACGATATTTCATAAATAGATTAGCGGTTAGCGCACTGCCGCCGCTAACCGCTAATTATTAGCGCTGGCTTTCTACAGTTTCGCTAAATTAGCGGAGAGCTATCAGCTTTTAGCGCGCGCTAACGTTTGCCCAACTCTGCTACGATTTCCCAACCGTTATCGAGACATTTACGAAAAATGTATGAAGATCCGAAAACTTTTCATGTCTATTAATAAAATTTTTTTTTTCGCATACTTCTTTAACTCCAAATATAACCAAAATTTAAACATCTTAGTTGGGGTTTTTCGTAAATATCTCGATAACGGTTGGGAAATCGTAGTAAGTGGAAGGTGACCATTCGAATGCTTACTAAATTCTCTACAAAAAAGTTCTGAAGCAATATTGGATGGGGCAACGTCAATCAGAGATATAAGCGCTTAAAACTTAAAAAATGTTTTGTTGTTTTGAAAGGGGTTTTCTCTTTGTTTATCTCACTTTTTAATTGTTTTTTTTTCTTGTTTTAAATTGCATTTATCATCAAAATTAGTATAGTAGTAAAATAAGCTAAGAAACGGTGAAAGGTATTGGTAATAATAAGTTTGGAGTGGCTGTGGTAAACAAGATGGCTGTGGCTAATCATGATGACGTAGTTTGTTTTGAATTCTCCTATCTATATAACCTTCCTCATAGCCTCCAACTGAAGTTATCGTTATTTCTTATTTTATAGAAAGATTTAACCCACGACAGAATGGAATTTTATTCGCCATGAAGCACATATTTACAGTTGATTATAACAGTAAAACGAATTTGCTAGTAAAACAAGATGCTTAAAATGACAACGAATTTTTGGTTGTGAAGAAGAGCCTTCTCAGCAGTAGTCAAAGAGTAAGTACGTTTTCAGTACATAATTGTATTGATTTATACAGATTAAGAATTATCCACTTCTGTGTAAGTTGGCTACTGTCAGTTTCCAGTGATTTGTGATGCTAATCTATTCCATTTCTTCGAGATGTACGTAACCGCGCTAAGATGACGCAGTTCCTGCGAGTAGGACTTTTTTATTTTTATTTTTTTTTAATTGTATTCATTAATAAGATATCTTAAGCAAAATATTGAATTGAAGTAAAATATTTCGGTTCAACCATGTAATATAGGTACAAAACCTCCAATTTATCAGGGGAATTTATAAATGTAATTATAGGGTTGTAATGGAACATTTTAGCGCGGTTCCTCCCTCCCCCATAGGGAGGAACCCCGCTTATAAGGATGATACAATGAAACAATCCGGAAGTGCCGACTAGAAAATTTCGCGTTTCAGAACCCCTAGAGACCGAAAATAACGGCGGTTCAAATTTGTATATATGTATGTATATATTTATATATATATATATATATATATATATATATATATATATATATATATATTTGTCTGTTCGCTCATGTCTGGCTTCCCTAATGGTCCGATTGTGATGAAATTTAGTACAAAAATCCGTCGTCCAAATTAAAAGGTCAAGTTCGTTAACCAGCAGAATCCGCCCACTGGAAGATGGCGTTTGGGGCGAAATTCGCGCAAAAAAAAATCGTAACGCTTACGTTTTTGAGTTCATAAGCTTGTAAGTACTCGTTTTATAGGCTTCTTGGGCTAGGAAAACGAATGAAACCATTTTCAAGGCGAGAGCTTTAACCGTTTTCGAGAACATTGGAAAAATAGTTTTTGAATACCGTTTTTGGTTTGGAAACTTAGAATCATGGGATTCAGTTGAAACATTTTCTGCATGTTTTGCTATCATTAAAACTAATATGTTGAAATTTTGGTTACGTTTGGAGTTAAGGAAGGGTTAGAATAAAATATTTCATTAACAGACATAAAATGTTTTGGTAACTTTGTATATTTTCCTTAATATCTCGAAAAAGGTTGAGAATCTTGGTAAACGAAAGAATACCATTAGAAAGCTTACTAAATGCTCTACAAAAAAGGTTCTGATGTAAGTTTTGATTAGGCGATGTCAATTGGAGAAATAAGTGCTTAAAACATTAAAGTAATTGATTTTGCTTATTCGAACTGTTCTTTTTGTCTGTTTTTATTCCTTGTTATTTTTTAATTGCTTATAGTTGGATAATGTATTTTACAATAAAACAGATTAGGCAAAATAAGAAAAGCAATTCATTGTTAGAAATATAGCTTGCCAAGAGAAAGAGATTCGATGACGTCTTTTGAATATTTTCAATTGCCTTTATGCTGTTGTTTTTTTTATTTTATTTTTTAATTGATTTTATCTGTAGAATTATTACTATAGTAAAAGAACACAGGAATATGTGAAAATTTTTGATATTTTCCAATTCATTGAAACGTATGAAATGAAGTATCGGTAGAAGAGGTTTCTAGGGTCTTGCGGACCCGACCCAGGTATAGCCATAAAACCCTTTGAACAAAGGCCGAGGAAAATATTATCTGTTTCTATTCTATGCTTTTCAAATGAGAATAGGGATATGAACAGGAACCGGGGTCTCCCGTGGTCTAATGGCTAGCGCCTTGGTTCATAAGCGGGAGATGGTGGGTTCGATTCCCAACCTCCGGCAGGAATTTTATCATCCCACGGCTCACTGGTAAAATTCCTCGCTACACCCTGGATGTCGGCGCTAATGACCTAGATGTAGATGCGCCGTAAAAAAAAAAAAAAAAAAAAAAAAAAAAAAAAAAAAAAAATCTGGAACTGCGCTAAGATGACGCAGTTCCTGCGAGTCGGACTTTTTACTTATTGGCTTTATTCGTTCAAGTAAACATTAACTAATGAAAAAAGCAACCAATATAAACAATCTGCTTTAAATTCTGTATAATATAATGAAGAATATGGTTTGTAAATTTTGAACGCGGGGATACAATACTTCTTTTAATAGCATTTATCTTTTATTCTAGGCCCGTTATTGAAATGTCTAATTAGTGAAAATAATTACCGATGTGTACAAGAAATTAAATTATAAAAAAATTAAATTTTTAACTATTTCTTTCATAATACTAATTATTTTAACTAGTTTATCTGAAATTAAACCAGGGTATCTACTGCATGAAAAAGTTATAAAAATCACAAAATTGAAAATAGGGCACGAAAATCATAAAATAGCCATGAATTTTGAAAGCATGTCACGAAATTTCAGTTTTACGGCAGTCTAAAATAATCCCGTGACTTCCACGCATTCGTAATTGTCGCTGTTTTCTTAGAGCGATTTAATTCTATCTGCCTACCCCACCCCCTTCCTCTGTCAGATACCTTTGTTGTAGTATTTATAAATAAATTAAAAATTATTAACATATATTTTTTCATATCCAGAGTTCCATGTAAGGTTACGAATAATTTTCAGCTTTTTATGTTACGAATATTTATGGCTTTTTATTATTAAGTGAAATCATTTTCTTTTTAATAGGCATGAAATTTGCATTACAAGTCATGAAAATGTCACGAAAAAGTCATGAAATTGGCTTTCACAAAAGTAGTAGACTCCATGTACACTCAACCGATTGTGTTGAAATTCACTAAGCATATCTATTATAATCTTATCTAGAATGCAAAGTAGTTTTTTTTTTTTTTTTTTTTTTTTTTTTTTTTTTTTTTTTTTTTTTTTTTTTTTTTTTTTTTTTTTTTTTTTTTTTTTTTATTGGTTGCCATTTTGATGCATTTTTAAACTGAACATTTCGATAAAAATCATATTTTGAACATTCTACATACAAAATATCCCATAGGGTAGTAGATAGTATTATAAGTTATATGTGTAAATTTAAAAAACAAATTAGTTGATACTGAGAAATTTTTTACTCCAGTACTTTTAAAAATAGTCTGGTTAAATTTTAAAATATTTTGCAAAATATAAAAAATTGATGTAGGTAAGAGAACCTAAAAAAGAAAAATATTTTAAAAAAACAACAAAGTACTGTAATGCTCTTAGAATTACTTTAAAAGGGTCTCCTCGAGGTACTGGGGTTAGACTACAAGGCATTCTTTTTTTAAATGCTACTTACATCTAGATACCCTGTCCCTAATGGTTTAAGAGCAGATGCGCCGTCGTAAATAGAAAAAAAATTACAAAAACATTATTAAAACGTGACTATTTAATCCACTTATTATATATCCTGTGGAAGGTCAACAAATATAACACGTCAATTATAATGTACTTTAAAACTATTTTTCTACTGAAAAGAGCAATGAAGAAAAAATTTAAAAAAAAAACTGAAATCGATTATCTTAAGAAACATTTTTAATTTGAATCAGCATTATTTATTAAAAAAGTCCGACTCGCAGGAACTGCAACATCTTAGCGCGGTTCCGTTCATGTCCCTAGTGCCATTTGATAAGCTTAGAAAAGAAATAAACTTATTTTTTTTATATATCTCGTGAAAATTGTCAAAATCCTCTCGAACATCTCGAATAAAAGTGATATTAAGGCGTCAGGGACACCGACAGTAGCTAACTTTTACACAGAAGCGGAAATTACAGAATCTGCTCTCATTCTAAAGCAAAGCTCTATAAATCAAAACAAAATATGCCTAATAAAGCCTTTCTAGTGGATACAGAAGCATGGGCGTATATGAGGGGGGGGGCTGAGGGGGCTGCAGCCCCTCCCGAAATTTTGAATTGATGATAAAAACTTCTCGTAAAACCCTTAAAAATAAATTAAATAAGATTTTAGCGTTTTAGTTGCCTAAAACTATTCCAAGCTCTAAATATTTAGTATTCCATACCCTGGAAATGGTCTCAGCCCCCCCCCGAAATTGTTTTTATATACGCCCATGTACAGGAGGATCAAGAAGAAGTACACAAGATTGAGTAGAATACCCTGCCTAATATAGCCTATATAGAATAATATGCCGAATAAAACCTATCTAGTTAATACACAAGGACAAATAAAAGTCTTGACGAATAACAAGTCGAGAAAAAAAACTTTATTTAACAAAATAAAACAAAGTTTAGTTGCCCAACTACAATAGAATAATATACCTAATTAAGTCTATGGAGTAGATACAAATGGACCAAAAACAAGTCTTATGGAATATTGTTTTTTTTCTAATTAAATACTTTTTATCAATATTTAGTATATAACCTTTGTTGAAAACTATTGATTGCTAATTGATGAATCGGTTTACAACTAAGTAGTCTTTATGAATATTTAGTATATAACCTATGTTTGGATCTGTGTTTTTGGGGTGCTCTCCGCCTAGGCTTTGTATTTGTGTCGGCACATACCTGGGGTATATTTACAGCTCTTGAGGATTAACTCTTAGCAGGTAAATTTCCTGCGGACCTTCTGCTTCTACGGGCATTGAACCGCCATATTCGCTCATAGTATCTAACCGTTGTGAAGTTTATTTTTTGGATTTAGGACTTAATATACATATGTAGACTAAATCATAGCAAGAAGTAATCCTCCGTCGTCGGTTCTTAACTATGTAGACTCGCTAATGTTATCCAATCTTAGATACATCGTATTTAAAATCCACAGCAAAAACACGACATTTCATCAGAATCCCCTGCTGAATAAAACTTATATAGAATAATATGCAAAATAAAGCCTATCTAGTGGATAAAAATAGAGGAAAAAAGCCGTTCGTGGTGGTAGAAAATCTTAAAAGTATTTCGCTCAGAAATCTCCGAAATATTGTCACTAATTTTACGTATCCTGTTTTATAGCCAAATAGATTTATATTCTATAATCAATAAGAAAAACCTACTAACAATAAAAAACTATGGGTAACAGATGAAAATAGGGAATACCAAGAATAATTCTAAAGAACGAAATCAACACCAGTACTGTAATCTAGATATTCATACGGCATCTTCGAATTCTAACAAACAAAATATTGATTCTAATTATACGTAACCTGTTTTATTGACAAATACATTTGACTACTATAAGCAATTAAAAACACTAGGGAATATGCCAAAGAACTCGGAATAGGAGCCTCGACAGTTTCAAGACATTTGAAGGAAATCGACAAATCCAAAACTGACATTTCATACGGTACAGCCTGATATATTTTTAACAATGAATTGCTTTTCTTATTTTAATTAATCTGTTTTATTGTCAAATACATTATCCTACTATAACCAATGAAAAAACAACAAGGAATAAAAACAAACAAGAAGAATCGTTCGAATAAACGAAATCAATTACTTCAAAGTTTAAGCACTTATTTCTCCGATTGACATAGCCTAATCAAAAATTGTTTCAGAATCTTTTTTGTAGAACATTTAGTAAGCTTTCGCATGGTAACCCTCCGTTTACCAATATTCCTAACCGTCTTCGAGATATCAGGGAATGTTTACGAAGTTCCCAAAACAATTCATGTCTGTTAATAAAATATTTTATTCTAATCCTTCCTTAGCTCCAAACGTAACCGAAATTTTAACATATTAGTGTTGATGAAATTCAAACATGCAGAAAATGTTTCAACTGAATCCTATAATTTTAAGTATCAAAATCAAAGACAAAAAGAACAGTTCGAATAAGCGAAATCAATTACTTTAAAGTTTTAAGCACTTATTTCTCCGATTGACATCGCCTAATCAAAACTTTCATTAGAACCTTTTTTGTAGAGCATTTAGTAAGCTTTCCAATGGTATTCTTCCGTTTCCCAAGATTCTTAACCTTTTTCGAGATATTAAGGAATGTATACAAAGTTACCAAAACTTTTTTATGTCTGTTAATAAAATATTTTATTCTAACCCTTCCTTAACTCCAAACGCAACCAAAATTTCAACATATTAGTTTTAATGAAAGTAGAAGATGCAGTAAATGTTTCAACTGAATCCCATGATTCTAAGTACCCAAACCAAAAACGGCATTCAAAAATTATTTTTTCAGTTTTCTCGAAAACTGTTAAAGCTATCGCCTTGAAAATGGTTTCATTCGTTTTCCTAGCCCAATAAACCTATAAAACGAGTACTTACAAGCTTATGAACTCAAAAACGTAAGCGTTACGATTTTTTTTTGCGCGAATTTCGCCCCAAACGCCATCTTCCAGTGGGCGGATTTTTCTGGTTAACGAACTTGACCTTTCAAATTGGACGACAGATTTTTGTACCAAATTTCATCAAAATCGGACCATCAGGGAAGCCAGAAATGAGCGAACAGACAAATATATATATATATATATATATATATATATATATATATATAAATAAATATATACATATATATATATATATATATATATATATATATATATATATATATACAAATTTGAACCACCGTTATTTTCGGTCTCTAGGGGTTCTGAAACGCGAAATTTTCTTGTCGGCACTTCCGGATTGTTTCATTGTATCAACCTTATAAGCGGGGTTCCTCCCTATGGGGGAGGGAGGAACCGCGCTAAAAAAGGGGTGAGGTTGGCTCAGTGGTAGCGCACTGGACTTGTGTTAAGTTCAAAACCCGAGCAGGCACTAAAGTTTTTTATCTTCTAGTGTCTTCGTTCTTGGGTTGGATTCGGCCTCCCTGGCCGTTCCTAGGCCAACCCAGCGTTTAATTAATTTATTAATGGGTACCTTGGTGCTAATGACCCTAGCAGTCAAAGTAGCAAAGGGAAAAATCAGGCGGCTGGAGCATAGTACTGACCACAAAATCTCCCTAGTGTGACGTATGCTCATGAATCAGATACCTCTATAGAAACCCAGCCTTTAATTAATTTATTAATGGGTACCTGGAAGGTGGATGGAGCATAGTACTGACCACATTATCTCCCTAATGTGCCGTATGGTCATGAATAAGATAGTATCTGCCCCTCAAGGCCTCAAGGCACTCGTAGCCTGTTATTAGACTCATTTTTTTAAATTAATAACGGGCATATTTATATCAACCATTTTATTTTAATTAATTTGTTGTGCTATCTATCTAAGTTTGGTGAATGGGCTTTATGGATTAGAAACAGCCGACTGGTGGGCGCCATAGTTCTTAGTTCTAGTCATAACGTGGTTGTAAAAGGTGTGAACCTATTTGAGTAGTAATAAATAAATTAATTCACATCTTTTATTTACATATCATTTACGAGACATATAACAAGAAAACCGTAAACCCTGTCCTAGGATGGAGCTGAACAAATTTCGTTAAGTTCCGAAATTCTAAAACTGCTAATGTATTTGTTCTCTATGTAAATTGATGGCGAGGGTATAAAAGGATCAATGGATTCTTGAAGTTACTGGCAGGAGTTGCTCTCCAAAATTGTGTAAACATAACTTGTTCACTCAACAAATCATAAAGATTCTTACCCGGATTTAAGGTACACTCTCAATGAAATTTAAAAATTATAATAGACCTAAACACAACTTAATATAATATGCCTAATGATGAACATTAAAAGGCGAAAGCTAGAACAATTTTATAAATTGTGATACATGAAATTACAAAAGTAGCTTATTTTAATTAGCTTTTGATCATCACCTTTTAAAAGCATCTCAAATGATAAATGGTGTTGATTGTGAGTAAGTTCAAGGCAATGACAACCAATATTGTAAGAAATATATCTGCGCGACGATCTCTAATTTCCGCATTGGCTTTTCACAGAACCGATTCAAAGGTCGAGAATGGGTGTGACAAACTCATTTCCACCAGGGGCACTCGAAATATATCGATAACTTAAAATATCGATCCGATCGAGTGGGTCAGGTAGTCTATGAGGTCAAGATTTGGTTTGTTTGAGTTAATGGTTGTTAAAAGCTTTCTGACCCTAAGAAAAGGCGTTATATTTCTTAACACAATATCAATACTTATGAAGCCTTACTAAATAGGACCAAGGATTGTCTGAATTGTGGTTAAAGCACAACAACAAGTAAAACGTTTCCATTATTAAATACAAAGTTCAAAGAACTCAGAAATCCAATAAACATTCAAGAGGCAAAGTTCCCTGCTGACGGCTTGCTTTCAAAATGTCTCGTGCTCGTCCAGTTTTCATTAAAGGGGTTTAATTTAACATGATTTGTTGCCTGTTCTATTTTATTGTTCATTCGCCACCCTTTCTGTTCCTCGGATCTTGGCTATTCCATGCTTTTTCACACCATACTGTAAACCCAATGTCTTCCAAGTTAACAACAGGCTTACAAAAAAAAAAAAAGAAAAAAAAAAGTGGTATTTTTCAAAGACACCATACACGTATTCTTATGTATTTTGGACACGCTGAATCCGAATCCGGAGTCCGTTTCATCCCATCACGTCAGGGTTAAGAGCGTTTGAAGTCAAATTTTCTATGAAATCGTTTACGAAGAAATAAATAGAGTTTCCGTGGTTTTGAGGGTCGCTGAATTCAAATCCGGGATCTGTTTCACCCCATCGGCACAAAATCAAGTCCATGTCAAGGGAAAATATGTCTATTTAAAAAAGAAAAAAATGTTGACTGCAGATAATTTTCTTGCAAAATAAACATATTTGCCCTTGAATTACCTTGATTTTGTGCCGATGTGCTATAACATCTTCTGTAACTAGAAAATATCTAGTTACAGAAGAGGTTTTGTAATTCTTCATGACTCAATTAAGGGTTCGTACATCTGGACTACATCTACGATTATAAAATATTTATTGATAAGTCCTGGAGATTCAATAAAGAATTCGTTCGGAACGTTCGTTGGACAACTTCTATGGTTTCTACCATATAAGTTGTCCATTCTACCAACAACAAACTGCGACAAATAAAACGAAACATCGTGACCTTCCAGTCACAGACAAAATAGAAGAGAAGAAGTAGTACTAACTAGACTCAAAATTGGACATACACGAATAACACACGATCAATCAGAAATATATGTATAATACCATTTGTTTTTAGATGTATATATGTAATATTGTAACTGATGTATATATGCAATAACTGTTTGGAGCGAAACGCCTTAGATACGCGTGGATGCTCATAAATAAATATTAAAAAAAAAAAAAAAAAAAAAAAAAAAAAAAAAAAAAAAAAAAAATCAATTAGTACGTATAAAAGTACTCGATACGTACGAATTTAATTATACGGGATACGAGCTTGAAATGCATGCAAAGAAAAACTTATTTTTCTTTTAAAATATAGCATAGCACCGATCCCCGGTTATTTACACACTGGTTAATCTGCATGATCAAACACATATCAAAATATGAATTGTTTACGTCAAAACTCATTTAAACCATTCTTCAATATTATTTATACCTTGTTGTGATGTGAGCGAAGCAAGGTTGTTGTTAAAATATACATAAATAAATAAAAAATCTAAGTACCCACCATTCTTCAATAATCATTTATTTCGGTCTATACGTCTTTTGCATCACGTTTTCTTGACGCCTCTTTAGCAGTACACAGGGTATTAAAACATTACAGCCTTTACCCCAACAACTCCGCAGCGGGGCCTCCAAAATAACTCCACGGGCCCCTTACCCCCCCCCCCCCCCCCCACTACGATTAACATTACAAAGAGCTATTTAAAACTGACATTTCTCTAAAAAAGGTAATTAAATACATTTGTAATTAAACGGAATTGTAAATTTGCGTATTGTGTTGAGTGTAAATTTACGTTTTGGCACTTCCTAGGGCAACACATTTTTTGACTGACAATATTTAATTCTTTTATAGAGACACAGGCCATTTGCCCCACATGCGGAGTATTTATAACTGTCAAGCATATTTTTATTGAGTGTCGAATTTATAAAGAACAAAGATATGAACTTCGGCTCTCATCAGATTTCGAGGAAATCTTAGGTAACAGTCCCATTCAAGTCAATAAATTATTACTTTTTCTAAAAAATACCCAATTAATTTCAAAAATTTAACTAGTTAAAATATTACTAAAAGAAAAATCTAAAAGTAAATTTTATGATGTCATTTTATAAATATACTTGCTGTAACATGTGAATTAAATAGCAACAATTTCCTAATAATTAATTCTAAAACATATTAATCCATAGAATCAGCCTCATTTAAACATTAACTATTATTGATTGGGGTGGTAGGGGCGACCCTGCTCCACGATTGTGCCGATTGGATGGGGGTGGGTCTTCCGGTGTCGTGGGCCCTTAGGACCAAAGGGTCCATGAGCTTGGAGGGTCTGGTCGGCCTGGTCCCACCGAACAGACCCTCGGCAACAAGCTCGTGTCATGTAATATCTGAGTTTTCTGTAAACCCTCATCTAGTGGGGGGCCTGCGACATCGGTGGGCGTGCCCTCGCCTGGTCGGGTCCTGTCGGTGGTGGTGGCGCTATCTGTCACCCCAATCAAGGCATAAATCGCCCGTGTGGCTGACATGCCTTAAAACAAGAAAAAAAAAATTAATTCTAGTTTATATATTAGAAATAGAGAATTTAGAAAGTTATCCATTGGATGTTCACAATAATAATTATGTGAATTATACTTACAGGGTGTCTACTACTTTCGTGAAAGCCAATTTCGTGACTTTTTCTTGACATTTTCGTGACTTGAAGTGCAAATTTCGTGCACATTAAAAAGAAAATAATTTCACTTAAAAAGAGAAAGGCTTAAGTTTTAGCTTGAAACTTATTTGTAACATAAACGGACTACCGTGATATCTATAAATTCGCAATTTTACATACATTTAAAACAATTAATAAAACTGTATAAAATGTACATCATATCGTTCTTGCCATGTCAAACTATCGAGTATGCAAAATCTCGTTTTTAGATTCGGGACTTTGCTCTTGGATTGCGGGCGATACGGCTGTATATTTTACTGTATTTTTTAGATTTTTTTTTTTTTTTTGTCTTCACTTATGGTGTTCTACAAGCTGAATATGTACACTACAATTGAGTTCAAAATTTAAAAATTTTATTAGCCTGGAAAAGAAATAACGACGAAATTCAAGGTGCACCGGTTTTTTTTGTCCGGCAGTGTATATATAAAAGTCCGACTCGCAGGAACTGCAGCATCTTAGCGCGGTTCCGTTCATGTCCCTAGTGCCATTTGATAAGCTTAGAAAAGAAATAAACTTATTTTTTTTATATATCTCGTGAAAATTGACAAAATCCTCTCGAACATCTTGAATAAAAGTGATATTAAGGCGTCAGGGACACCGACAGTAACAAACTTTTACACAGAAGCGGAAATTACACAATCCGGCTCTTATTCTAAAGCAAAGCTCTATAAATCAACACAAAATATGCCTAATAAAGCCTTTCTTGAGGATACAGAAGCATGGGCATATATGAGGGGGGGGCTGAGGGGGCTGCAGCCCCTCCCGAAATTTTGAATTGATGATAAAAACTTCTCGTAAAACCCTTAAAAATAAATTAAATAAGAACACGTAGTTCATAAAACATATTTTATTTTACGTGTAATAGCGTTTTAGTTGCCTAAACTATTCCAAGCTCTAAATATTTAGTATTCCATACCCTGGAAATGGTCTCAGCCCCCCCCCGAAATTGTTTTTATATACGCCCATGTACAGAAGGATCAAGAAGAAGTACACAAGATTGAGAAGAATACCCTGCCTAATATAGCCTATATAGAATAATATGCCGAATAAAACCTATCTAGTTAATACACAAGGACAAATAAAAGTCTTGACGAATAACAAGTCAAGAAAAAAAAACTTTATTTAACAAAATAAAACAAAGTTTAGTTGCCCAACTAAAATAGAATAATATACCTAATTAAGTCTATGGAGTAGACACAAATGGACCAAAAACAAGTCTTGTGGAATATTGTTTTTTTTTTTCTAATTAAATACTTTTTATCAATATTTAGTATATAACATTTGTTGAAAACTATTGATTGCTAATTGATGAATCGGTTTACAACTAAGTAGTCTTTATGAATATTTAGTATATAACCTATGTTTGGATCTGTGTTTTTGGGGTGCTCTCCGCCTAGGCTTTGTATTTGTGTCGGCAGATACCTGGGGTATATTTACAGCTCTTGAGGATTAACTCTTAGCAGGTAAATTTCCTGCGGACCTTCTGCTTCTACGGGCATTGAACCGCCATATTCGCTTATAGTATCTAACCGTTGTGAAGTTTATTTTTTGGATTTAGGACTTATACATATGTAGGACTTATATAGGACTTAGTATACATATGTAGACTAAGTCATAGCAAGAAGTAATCCTCCGTCGTCGGTTCTTAACTATGTAGACTCGCTAATGTTATCCAATCTTAGATACATCGTATTTAAAATCCACAGCAAAAACACGACATTTCATCAGAATCCCCTGCTGAATAAAACTTATATAGAATAATATGCAAAATAAAGCCTATCTATTGGATATTAATAGAGGAAAAAAACCGTTCGTGGTGGTAGAAAATCTTAAAAGTATTTCGCTCAGAAATCTCCGAAATATTGTCACTAATTTTACGTATCCTGTTTTATAGCCAAATAGATTTATATTCAATAATCAATAAGACAAACCTACTAACAATAAAAAACTATGGGTAACAGATGAAAATAGGGAATACCAAGAATAATTCTAAAGAACAAAATCAACACCAGTACTGTAATCTAGATATTCATACGGCATCTTGGAATTCTAACAAACAAAATATTGATTCTAATTATACGTATCCTGTTTTATTGACAAATACATTTGACTACTATAAGCAATTAAAAACACTAGGGAATATGCCAAAGAACTCGGAGTAGGAGCCTCGACAGTTTCAAGACATTTGAAGGAAATCGACAATTCCAAAACTGACATTTCATACGGTACAGCCTGATATATTTTTAACAATGAATTCTTTTCTTATTTTAAATAATCTGTTTTATTGTCAAATACACTATCCAACTATAACCAATGAAAAAACAACAAGGAATAAAATCAAAGAAAAAGAACCGTTCGAATAAACGAAATCAATTACTTCAAAGTTTAAGCACTTATTTCTCCGATTGTCATAGCCCAACCAAAAATTGTTTCAGAATCTTTTTTTTAGAAAATTTAGTAAGCTTTCACATGGTAACCCTCCGTTTACCAATATTCCTAACCGTCTTCGAGATATTATGGAATGTATACGAAGTTCCCAAAACATTTCATGTCTGTTAATAAAATATTTTATTCTAATCCTTCCTTAACTCCAAACGTAATCAAAATTTTAACATATTAGTGTTGATGAAATTCAAACATGCAGAAAATGTTTCAACTGAATCCCATAATTTTAAGTATGAAAATCAAAGACAAAAAGAACAGTTCGAATAAGCGAAATCAATTACTTTAAAGTTTTAAGCACTTATTTCTCCGATTGACATCGCCTAATCAAAACTTTCATTAGAACCTTTTTTGTAGAGCATTTAGTAAGCTTTCTAATGGTATTCTTCGGTTTCCCAAGATTCTCAACCTTTTTCGAGATATTAAGCAAAGAAAACAAAGTTACCAAAACTTTTTTATATCTGTTAATAAAATATTTTATTCTAACCCTTCCTTAACTCCAAACGCAACCAAAATTTCAACATATTAGTTTTAATGAAAGTAGAACATGCAGTAAATGTTTAAACTGAATCTTATGATTCTAAGTACCCAAACCAAAAACGGCATTCAAAAATTATTTTTTTCAGTTTTCTCGAAAACGGTTAAAGCTATCGCCTTGAAAATGGTTCCATTCGTTTTCCTAGCCCAAGAAGCCTATAAAAAGAGTACTTACAAGCTTATGAACTCAAAAACGTAAGCGTTACGATTTTTTTCTGCGCGAATTTCGCCCCAAACGCTATCTTCCAGTGGGCGGATTTTGCTGGTTAACGAACTTGACCTTTCAAATTGGACGACAGATTTTTGTACCAAATTTCATCAAAATTGGACCATTAGGGAGGCCAGAAATCCGCGAACAGACAAATATATATATATATATATATATATATATATATATATATATATATATATATATACAAATTTGAAGCACCGTTATTTTCGGTCTCTAGGGGTTCTGAAACGCGAAATTTTCTAGTCGGCTCTTCCGGATTGTTTCATTGTATCAACCTTATAAGCGGGGTTCCTCCCTATGGGGGAGGGAGGAACCACCCTAAAAACGTAAAATTACTCCAAAGCGGCCTTTAGTTTTAAATTATTATAACGATTGGCACTATATGGCTGTTAAAACACCGGCTAACCATCGCTTGGTCTCGTACAACGAAACTCCAACCGCGGCCCACAGTTTCAAGGGACTGGTTTGAAATCGACAAAAACGAGTTGCCTCGTATGCGCCTGCCCATACAAATACATAGCCGAGGTCGAAGTTGCGCGTTCAACTGGTTTGCAACTGGAGTTACAGTCTCACCGTGTGCCCTGGGCCTAAATAGTACCCAATTTCAATATTTAAATCTCCATGAGAACCTCTGAATATTAATAAATTTAAATTTTAACGTCCATTATTATTAACTAAGAAGTTTAGGGCGGGTTATCTATAGGTTACCACCCTTTTCTAGCCAGGATAGGACTGATAACTTTTCTTTTTCCTAAAGAAAAGCCGCCTCCTCATAGTGGGAATCGAACCCACGACCCTTGGCACAGAGTGTTAAGTGCTCACGCCTTAACAATCACGACCACTGGGCCTCCGGAATATAGATAAACAAATGTTATTTCTTAATATGAATTAAGAACAATAAAAATATATGTAAATAATGGATGTCTTCAAAGCAATCATTTTGGGAAGTCTTATTTCTTTCTTCGCAGCATCAGAGATTAGGGGGAGAGGGGTGTCTATGAGACACGGGGCAATTGAACCAGTCTACTTAAAAAAGTCCGACTCGCAGGAACTGCCTCATCTTAGCGCGGTTCCGTTCTTATCCCTAGTCTAATTTCGAAAGATTAAAATAGAAGCAGTTATTATTTTGTTGAGAGGAGATCGTTGACCGTTGATGATGCAAGGTAGGGATTGTCCGGGTTAGGTCACTGCTACTTAATAATACATACCCCATATGTGTAGGTATGTGGGCATATATATGTACATATGTGTGCGTGTATATGCGTATGTGTATATGCATATATATAAATATATATATATATTATATATGTATATATATATATATATATATATATATATTTACATAGATATGTGCATATATTAGTGTTAAATATGTCCTACTTGTATTTACAGCCCTGATGAAGGCTTGAAGTTCAAGCCGAAACGTCGGCACAATAAAACCATTTTTACGATAAAATGTAGTTTTATTAAGTAGCAGTGACCGAACCCTGACAGTTATATTTTGGTTCCACCAGTCTTGAAAGGTAGGATTTACAATCTGACCTGGAAGGGTCGGCAACACAAGAAACCGTCCCGCTAGTTGCAAGGTCTTGGAATCTTGGAAATCTATATTTCTAACAATAAATTGTTTTTGTTATTTTACTTAACCTGTTTTATTTTCGAATACATTATCCAACTATAAGCAATTAAAAAATAACAAGGAATAAAATACAGGCGAAAAGAACACTTTGAATAAGCGAAATCAATTACTTTAAAGCTTTAAGCTCTTATTTCTCCGATTGACATCGCCTAATCAAAACTTTCATTAGAACCTTTTATGTAGAGCATTTAATAAGCTTTCTAATGGTATTCTTCCGTTTACCAAAATTCTCAACAGTTTTCGAGATATTAAAGAAAGTTCCCAAAATTTATATTATTTCTAGCAACAGAAAATTGGCCTCATTTTTCATATCCTGTTTTACACACAAAATTTTCGCAACATAAGAAATTACAAAACTAAAAAGCAATAAAAAACGAAGGGAAAGAGACAAAAATTACAACAAGAACGACAAAAACCCGTTCATAAGAACAAAACAGACGTATTTGAAGTTTTAAGCACTTATTTCTCCGATTGACATAACCTAATCAAAAATAGTTTTAGAATCTTTTTTGTAGAGAATTTAGTAAGCTTTCAAATAGTTTCTATCCACTTACCACGATTTCCCAACCGTGTTCGAGATATTAATGAAAGTATACGAACTTCCCAAAACTTTTCATGTCTGTTCATAAAATATTTTATTCTAACCCTTCCTTAACTCCAAACGTAACAAAACTTTCAACATATTAGTTTTAATAAAAGTAGAACATGCAGATAAAGTTTCAACTGAATCCCATGATTCTAAGTACCCAAACCAAAAACGGTATTCAAAAAATATTTTTCCAATTTTCTCAAAAACGGTTAAAGCTATCGCCTTGAAAATGGTTTCATTCGTTTTTCTAGCCCAGGAATCATATAAAACGAGTACTTAGAAGCTTATGAACTCAAAAACGTAAGCGTTACGATTTTTTTTGCGCGAATTTCGCCCCAAACGCCATCTTCCGGTAGGCGGATTTCGCTGGTTAACGAACTTGACCTTTCAAATTGGACGACGGATTTTTGTACCAAATTTCATCAAAATCGGACCATTCGTCTTCGAGCTAGAGAGCGAACAGACAAATATATATATATATATATATATATATATATATATATATATATATATAAATATATACATATATATATATATACAAATTTGAACCACCATCATTTTCGGTCTCTAGGGGTTCTGAAACGCAAAATTTTCTAGTCGGCACTTCCGGATTGTTTCATTGTATCAACCTTATAAGCGGGGTTCCTCCCTATGGGGGAGGGAGGAACCGCGCTAAAATTGAAAAAGTTAAAGGGTATTGCCCTACAACAAAGAACCAATAAATAAATAAAACTAATAGCCGAATACCCGTGCTTCGTCACGGCAGGTAAGTAGTTATTTTATTGCGTTATTAATGTATCAGCAAAATTAACGCTACTTCATAATTTTTTGCAGTTAATTATAGCTTGGATCCCGTCATACTATATGTTATACATCAATTGATAAGTAATCATTATTATTATTATTATGGGGGTGGGGTCTCTCAGATTACTGGAGAATATTTTTACTGGGGGATAGTTCCAACCAGTAAAAAGAATTATTTTTATTTTTTTAAATATTTTTTTATTTAGGCACTAATTATGGGGATTAAGAAATTTTCTTACGATTCGAGCTGTGTTTAGTAGAACTGCTTGCTGGGATGTGTTCCTGTGAATTATTATAATTAAGATATTATTATCATTATTAAGTATAATGTTTCTTGACACTGGGGCGCTCCGGATCAGTATCAAGAAACAGATAATCCAGCGATAACCCGTTATCTGTAGGTTACCAGCATGGGCGTATATAAGAGGGGGCTGAGGGCTAAACCTCAATAAAAAAATACTATGAAATAGATACTGTACGGTAACAGCTGTTCTTTTATCATCCTGGCAAAGCATGCTGCCTAGGCTTGGCTGCTCTAACCAACTAAATAAAACTATAAACCCCTCAAAAAATACTTAAATATTGAATACCTATCAAAAAATCCTTTCTTAGCGAGTGTCTACATGCTAAAGAAGAGTGTCCATGCAAAATTTCAAATTTTTCTGTCGAGTGGTTTGGGCTGGCGGATGATAGGTCAGTGATTGAGTGAGTGGTATTTGACAAATATACAGGGTGTCCCACATTGAGATGTCATAACTTTAGGGGTTTATTCTACATTTCATTTGTAGTTCAGGAACGCAGAAATAAGCGTTCTATCTCAACATGCAGAGGATCTACTCAAACTTTTGTCTTTTTAAAAACTACTGGCTTTTCTAAAGAAAAACTGAGTTTTCGGAATTTCTGATCAATGCGTCGAAAATAAAGACCACATTTTTGGAATCTACATTAAATTTCCAATAAGAAACACCCGTAATTGAAATAATACCATGTAAATTAAAAGCTATATTCAAAGGCATATAGATGAGAACTTTTAATATTAGTTTTTTATTAAATTATTCAAAATTATCATAATCAGCTATTTTTAGACTTAGAGGTTTGCCTCCCTCTCAAAAGTTGCATTATTTAATAAGCTTCAAAATGGTACCTCATAGTTTTAAAAACAAATCTATTTCAATCTAGTTTTTGCTGATTTCTAAGTCAAAACCAATTAATGTGCTTTAGCATGAACGAGCCATTCTTAACAAATTCTTTAATTTCATACGATGATGTTGATGTCTTATCCTTCCCAAAGTACATGAGGTTTATTACACAAACCCGTCTACACAATAACAACTCACTCTGGTTCTCATTCACTCGTCCATTATCAGTTGATCAACCATCCATTTAAAAGCAGAGTTCGTTACTATTTGATAGATGGGCTGGTGTAATAAACGTCATGTAGTTTGAGAAGGATGGGACATCGGCATAATCGTGTGAAATTAAAGAATTGCTCCTTCACGCTAAAGCATATTTATTGGTTTTGACTAGAAAATCAGAAAAAAAAAAAAATTTATCTTAAACTACGGAGGTACCATTTTAAAGCTTATAAAATAATGCAACTTTTGCGGCGGAGGCAAAACTAAGTCTAAAAATAGCTGATTAAAAATATATTTAATAATTTAATAAAAAACTAATATTAAACGTTCTCATGTATGTGCCTTTGAATATAGCTCTTAATTTAAATAGTAATATTTCAATAACGGGTGTTTCTAATTGGAAACTTAATGTAGATTCTAAAAATGTGGTCTTCATTTATGATGCATTGATCACAAATTCCGAAAACTCAGTTTTTCTTTAGAAAAGCCAGTAGTTTTTGAAAAAGACAAAAGTTCGAGTAGCTCCTCTGCATGTTGAAATTGAACGCTCATTTTTGCGTCCCTGAACTACAAATGAGGTGCATAATAAACCCTTAAGGTTATGACATCTCAATGTGGGACACCCTGTATTGTAGATTACTCAAGTAAATACTTGGGAGGCAAGTATGTACCAAGCAAACGCCTAAATTGGTGTGAATAAGCGAAAGTAAATACTTCCGTGGCGAGTAAATACTTGTAGATTTGCAAGTTCACCTGACCCCAGACTTGCCAGTCGTACTTGCTTATCGAGATGGTTGCATAGTTAAGGGAACGATGTATAATTACGTATTCAGGGGTTTTTGGGGTTGCCAATTACGAATCCGTTATCAGAATTCAAAAAATCAAAAAGGCGGATCTAATATGGCGTCGTATTATAAAAACAAATCTTGGTAAAAATGAAATAATAATTTAGCCATTGATTTTAAACTTACTGTTTTGTGATTATCAGGGTCTGTGATTACAAATTTATCAACAAAAAAAAAATCAAAATTACGAAATTCAATATGGCGTCGTGTAATACGAAAAAAAAAACTTGGTAAAACTGAAATACAAATTTAGCCATTGACCTTAAACTTATTGTCTTCTGATTATTAGGGTCTGTGATGCAAAAAATGCAACCCCAATGATGACAAACCCTAGAAACTATTTTTTTTTTCGAGGCATTCCGTCCCACCGACTTGCGTGGTGTCAAACATTACGGTTCGAGAGCGAAAGTGTAAATTTTATTACAACTTACTTTCTCGATGAAGACACCGATGCTGGTAATGCTGGGGGTAGAGTGTTAACGGGAAAAAAAAAAAAAAAATGGAACTTTTTCTCGGAAATGTCAGTGATCCAAGACGTCAAGAGTGTAACCTCCTTAGCGGGGTTCCTCCCTACGGAAGGAGGAAACCCGCTTATGAGGTTGACCTTTTCTAATCGTTTCTTTCAGATACTTTTATTGATTCTGGACTGGGCAATGGATACTCACAGTTTGGTCAATAAAAAATTAATAATTTTTTCACACAAGGTAGTTGTAAATAACAAAACTACATTCCACATTTTTTTTACAAAAGGGAGCCAATCATTCAATTTATACCTCAATAAATTTCCACTTCATTTCCATGGGTTTAATGCTTACTAAACTTAGAAGTTTTTGTGTAAGTATTGAATCCGTAGTCCGTTAGGGGGCTGAGGAAAAAATTCGCGAAAAAACTCTGATTCATTGATAAAATCAGAAGTGCGTTATGGACGTCCAGAAAGTATTTTTTAATAATAATAATAGTGAATTAAATTACTGTTTTTTTTAAAGGAAATTTTATCTATTTTATGATGGCATAATTCGAATTGAATTATCTTGAATAGTACTAGAGCAATTCTTACTTATTCATTAAAAAACATGACTACGTTAAAAAAAAACAGAAAATTGGACATAACTCCTTTTCCTTCCGGCATCGGACCATACTTCAAATGAACTTTTTTGTTGGAAATTATGACTACAATCACCTCCTAGAGTTTGGCTACTTAGACCTGAATCACCCTGTATATATATATATATATATATATATATATATATATATATTTGCTCTCCCACCGGCTCAAAAATGGTCTGATTTTGATGAAATTTAATACAAAATTTTGATGAATGTTCGTCTAATTTGATAAGTAAGTTCGTTAACTCGAACATGGTTCTGCACAACTGTGGAATTCCCACCAACTATAGGATCATCAATAGTATTTTCTATACATAACTTTAAGGCAGGTGTCATCGCATGAACCCTTGCTAATACCTGCGAGTTTTCACTCCACCGGATCGTACACAGTTTTAGTGGGAAAAGTTTAATTTCAGAAACTTGGCTGAATATAGCTCTTTGATGGGAAATCTTGGAATAGAAAAATTTCGTGACATGGTTTCCAAATTCGTGACTTTTTCGTGCCCTATTTTTCATTTCGTGACATTTTCGTGATTTTCGTGACTTTTTCGTGCAGTAGACACCCTGTACTTAGGTATAATTAATTCCCTCAATGCACTCAATAGCAATAATAAATATAAACTTATAGGGATATCTAGATGTATTAAGGAAATGCTCAAGTTTCGGTCATTTATTTTAAATTAATAGAAGTTTATTATTATTTTTATTCTTTCCTTTTTTTTAATAATTTACTTTTAGTTAATTTCAATTTGATTTATATTTAATTTTATGATTATATTTTTAATGGAGGATGTTTAATTATATATTATTAGTTATATTATTTACTTGTCATATAGAGATATTGTTTTTTGCAACTCATTTACTCATTATGGTGTGTTAATATTAGTGAAATAGTGCAAATATATGCTATAACAGTTAAAATTACTAACAATAGGACTAACTGAATAATTATATAAGCCAAACTCTTTTGCTAAGGGGAAATCCTATATAGCAAATAAATAAATAATAAAAATAATGCTTAGGTATATAATTTTGTTATGCGAAATGAGAATGCGAGTAAAAAAATGACGCCGAGCCCCCTGAGACCTCGGGCCCCAGACCAATTGTCCACCGTCCCCCCCCCCTCCCCTTAGTGGAGGCCCTAGAAGGCAGGACCAAGATCTTGAAAAAAATCTGGAGGGAGTTAACGCTATAATTTATTATGATGATGCGTATAGAGCAAAATGACAGATTATTAAAGAATGATTGTGTATCAAGTGAGTTTTCTTCTTAGGAAACGTAAAAATGTATAGTTATCTACAGGGTCTCGGTGTTATAATCTGAAAAATGTTATTTATATCCTTTGCCTAACTGAAGATATCCAAATAATTACCAAGCTCCCCTGGGAAAGTCTTATTAGCGCTATATTTTGAATAACTAATATTTATTCCTTGCAAGTCTGTTCGACACCTCAGAGATAGAGGTTGTTTATTTTCTATCGGTGATATTGTAATACGAAGCTTTGAGTAGCGACATGCCGGTGGAGTTGGGGAGGTCAATTTCAGCAGTCAGTGTAAAGTCACGGGGCCGTCGATACTTTTCGTTTCGAATTCAATTTCCTATAAATCCCTTCGAGCCCTCAGAATTCACAGAGCCTCTGATAGAAAAATAAAATAAAAGAAATATTTTGTCAACGATAAATGGTTAGTATTGAAGTAAAAAAAAAAAAAAAAAAAAAAAAAAAAAAAAAAAAAAAAAAAAATTGAGGAGAGGCCTGTTTGACGTTTATTAAAAGAGTGAAACAGTTTATGCGCAAAAAGTGAAACAGTTTATACTTTTTCCATAAAATGCCGATTTCTGGAGTTTTTTGGAAGTCTTAGAATAAAAAGTCTTAATATTTCCCTTCAAATATTACATAAAAAAATTTGTTAAAAGTATTTAATACTTTTCATTCTTAAAGCATAATTTTTTTGCGATTGAGGTGGTTTTGCCGAAATTCACGATCGTAGGGAATTTATTAGGCCTTCGAAAGTTTACATTTGTCAATTCTATCACAGCTATGTCCAAACTTGTTCATGCCTTTTTACATGCATACTTTTTAAGAACCTCAACGCCAAAAGTTACCAAAATATATCTCACTTTGCATGAATTTATATATTGAGCTACGTTTATATATTCAACTACTTTTTTTTCTTTAAAAAAAAAATAATTTAAAAAGATAATTTATTCCTAAAATATATATTAGTTTACATATTATGCACCTAAACATTTTTTATAACCTATTTTCATAATAAAAAATGTTGCTTAATGTTGTAATCATTCTCGTTCAAAATTGATTATTTTTATTTTTTAACTGAAGAAGGTTGCACAATAGCATGCCAAAACGTTCGAAATATACATTTAAAAAAAAAATGACGTTTTCTTGACTCCTTATCGCCTCAAAACCTAACTGTCAAGTTTTTTGTTAGATTCTAGAATTGTTTAATTCCACAATTAATCCAATATATAATTGAAAAGGAGCGCGCTAAGGAAACAGGCATTTAAAAGAACACTGGATATTTCCTAAAAGTATAATCTTTACCTTCGAGCTTAAAAAGACAATTGAAGCTTTCCATTTAGATATATATAAAAATTAGTTTATATTAAAGGGTATCACTATTTTCGAGAGAAAATTCATTCCAGACATATTTATAATTCATTCTTATGACCAGCGTTCACTAATCTAAATTGTTAATATATAGATCCTAAAAATCGGTTCACAACCTATCAAAACTAAATTTTTCACTACTTATTCTTGTAGAAAACAGATTAAAATAGATGCCCCACTATAAATATACACTTAGCATCTCCTTACCTTGAGTTGGGTAGTCAAACAGTCAGGTCTATTTCCAGAAATAGCTCTTGACAGGAGTGTGTTTGGCTGAGCTTTCGAAACACGACGCAATGGATCAAACCTGTTCCTCAAAGTCAAGTCAAACTACGTCGGACGTTGTCAGAACAGTCGAACATTTTAGCTTCAGGATGCGCTTTGGGATAACGTCAAACCTTTGTCCATAGTGCAGAAATATTTATTTCGGGTCAAACCTCACGAATAGTCAATTCATTAAATAGCATCCTCCAAAGTTTGATCATGATGATATTGTTTGGAGTGACATTTTGACAACATATTCTGATCCGAAGGCCAAATCGATGAATTCAGTGACCTAGGTCTGTTTGCAGATTATAATTAGAAGAATTTCATTGATAATTGTCAGGCCTAATTAATTTCCTACATAATTCCTTTTTCTATTTTTACGTTTAGCGTGTTTCCTCTCGCCCACCATAAGAAGAAAACGGGCTTATGACGCAATCCGTAAGTGCCGACCATAAACGTTTATGTTCACAACTCATAACAAAAAATAAATAAATAAAATCAGTACTGTAACAGGCCCTGAGGGGCAGATACTTTAGAGGCATCTAATTTATGACCATTCGGCACATTAGAGAGCTGGTCTGGTCAGTACTATGGTCCGGCCGCCTGATTTTCCCTTTTGCAGGTAAGCGTTAATAATTGAATTAAAAGCTGAGTCTTTCAGAGAGGCCAAATCCAACCCACAAAAGGAGACACTAGAAGGTGAAAATCTTTAGTGCCTGCTCGGGATTTGAACTCACGCCCTCCAGCATATTAGTCCAGTGCTCTACCACTGAGCTAACCTCACCACCTTTACAACTCACAGATAGTGCTTCAAAATTTATTACACACACACACACATATATATATATATATATATATATATATATATATATATATAAGGAAAAAATATATAGAGAAGTCAATTTATAATATATATATATATATATATATATATATATATATATATATATATATTCTTTTCTTTTTGTAAAGTCCTTATAGGTAAGAATATGGTACCCTATAAGGCCTTTACAAATATATACACATACATACTTGTATAATTTGAAAGTTAACCTCCAGAATCCGTCTACCGGGACATGATTTTGAGGGCTAAATTCGCGCAACACAAATCGTAGCGCTTATGTATCCACGTTAATATGCGTTTTTATTGTTTTTTTACCGTTGAAAAACGGATGAAAACCTTAATAAAAATAGGTTTCCTAACTAATTTTTGTGGTTGGTATCTATATTTTAAAAACATTGAAGAAAACTTGAGCCAATTCAGATTTGAAGCACATGAACATTATTATTCTACTAGGCAAAAGGGCAAAATAATAAATAAACCTTTTTTTTAGGAAAGGAGGGGAATATTATTGAGCAGTTTTGATAAGTTTCCATTATTTTCTAATAAAAGTGAAATGAATTCTAAGAGGAAAACAATATTACAAAATTGAATAATTGTTTGAGATTGAGTTAGAGTGTAGATTGAGATCCTCATTATAGACTGTACATGAATTATTTGAATTATCATTAATAATTTTATAGTATGGCTTGTCCGAATTTTAATTTTGAGTTTATAGAAGTAAAATATATTATATTCAATAATAGAGCAGACTTTTCCCTTCAATGTCTAAGCCAGTCTTGATTCATTAATTATTTTTTATTGAACTTCAGCCCGCTTAAAAATACATAATTTGAGAAACTTAAGATCACTGAAAACATAGACATATTATTTGAGTAAATACTTTCCTAGAGTTTTTTTATCTAAATTTTTATTAGTGCTTCAAAGACTAATCTAGTCCTAATTAATCTATTTTTAAAGTAGAACTAGCAATATAAAGCCTAATTTTCGATATACTGAGGTCAGTTATTACAAATAGCAATATATATTATCAAAGGTTGATATTAATAATATGTTCAATACAAACATAAATTTACGCGCTTTCTATCTATTGAACATTTTCTCCGAACATTCGTATAGGGCATTGCAATACAAAATATAGTAGAGACAACACGGACATTTCGCAAGTATAGAACTGACCTTATGACCTCTTTTGTCGAGTTCATGACCTTCGCCAATTATCGAACGCTTCGTTAAATTTTACTCAGAGTAAAATATCTATTTCTCGACCTCTGTGTAATTAATATTTTAATTAATTTACCTCAGCGATTAATTTGAAAAATAATAATAAAAAATTCAAGGTTGAACAGATTATTCAATATTGTTTAGGGCGCTTCCTCCCACCCAATATAGAGGAAAGTCATAAATGAGGTGGATCTATGACGTGGGAATTGAACTAAAATGTCTTCATTCAAATTAACCATAGAAGCATATGCGCATTCAATTTATTACAATACTTTATTCATTTAAAGTCTAGTTTCGATTTGCTTAAACGTTTTGGTGTTTCGACACCATCTTATATTTAGTGTGTAGAAATCAGTTGAGGAAATGAGGAAAATCAATTTGCAATGAACTCAGATTTACTTACATATGTTCAATAATAAAAAATGCACAATTAATTTATCTCTAAATCTTTAATTTCTTGCTCTACGTGTTTCACACCATTCTGGGGCATCTTCAGGAGCTTAAAACTATAACTATTTCTGGTCACATCATTAAAAACATTATTGTTAACAGCTCATATGGCTAAACCTTCTGCCTTCTCCGGCTGAGTCAATACTACTTTTTTTTTTTTTTTTTTTTTTTTGTAATTTTCTTTCTCAAGTATTTTGTGTGGTGGCGCCAATTGACATTAAATTTAGGACTACACTTCAAAAGTGACATTATCGGGGTTTTAAATCGATAATTAATCAGCAGAAATACCTGCCCACCGTATTGGACCTTTCAGTGTTGACTGAGGAGACAGCAGGTTTAGTCCCATGGGCTGTTTATATATATGTAAATATGCGACCAGAAATAATTATAGTTTAACTTATATGCTCCTGAAGAGGCGCCAGAACGATGTGAATCATGCGGATCAAGAAATAAAATATGTGGAGATGAATTAATTAAGTATTTTTTGTTAATTGACAATCCGCAATATAAGTGAATTTAGTAACATTAAAAATCAGAATAAACATAAAAAGTACTCTGCGGCACTCCAAGAAGCAAGGAGGCGGCACCAACTACCAATCAATCTTTGAGAACTGCTAGAAATAAATGACACTTCAGTGAAGAGATTGACAGAATTCCTTGGAGATATCAAAATGTTTAGTCTCATATAAGAGGAAAGATATATTTCACATATATTTATCAACTACTGCATTAACTAAGAAAAGAAAAAAAAAGTATTCTGATTTGTTCAAAGAGAATTGCCAATTGTCTAGAGATCAAACCAATCTCGTTGTTTGACAGAATTGTCCTACTTTGTGTGAATGGACCACAAACTAAGCAAGAGGAATGTATTCACAGGACACTCAAAGGACTTTGACACGGCCATCAGGGATAGACAGACTACCATAATACTTCACCGGTTTTCCTTGGTAACATTTTCCTACAGATTGCCATGTTCCAATCGAGAACCAACAATCTAAAATACTCTGTTAGCTCCAGCCAAAAGGTATGAGGTATTTATTTATGAGATTTAAAAAATGTAAGTCCGAATCGCAAGAAGCGCTAATGAGCGATTTTTAGTTAAATTCCGTTGTCTGGTGTGATTGGAAACTATTAAGCTTGTTCAATGGCCACTTCCTACATTCATATTCATATATTTCTGCTTTAGGAAAATAACAATGAACTTTAGCAAAATTAGGAACAATAGATGCGGTCTTTAAACATAAGATCAAGTTGATCAACCAGCGGAATCCGCTATATTATCTATGCAAGCTTAAAAGAAACAAAACTCCCTTTGTGTTGACAAATCGTAATGATTTTGCGTTAATATTCTTCCGTATTAACTGATCAGAAGTAATTTGTCAAAGAGAATTCAATGGAATAAATTTTGGGTTTTGACTACTGATTTATGATGGAATGACTAACATTTGTTTTCTAAAGGTTTCCAATCCCTCTAAACTGTGTAGTGTACTTTTGGACGCTTGAGTAAATAGAAGGAAAAAAATAGTTTTAATAGATTTGTAAAGACTTAAAATATAAAGCAATCAAAACCTCATTGTATTTTCGTTGCTTCACAATCCAGGACGAAGAGAAGAACTACAAGCAGGTCTCAGAGGAAGCTTAAACAACTTAATAGAATACTTAGGAGCCGAGAAATTAACTCCAGTAGAAGAGGGCATTCAGCTTTATCCTACATGGTTTCCAGTGAGCATCATAGTGGATCTTTGTGTTTATCAACCGACTAAACAGAATATGAACCCTATGATACTCCAGACGGGAACGTCAGGTAGTATATGAAAAGATAACGTAGATGTATTGAAAAGCAATGGACTCAATATGTGGATGTGCATGGATAATAAATAGTGTTGTGAAGAAATGAACACTTCGCCGCGAAAATTCAATTTCTACGGCTGAAAAGTACTCCACATTTTTTTTTTTAATACGTTTATTTAACATCTGTACATTTTTTAAGTACATTAGTTAAGTTTGCTCACAAATATAATTAATAATATATACAGAAATTGATTAATACAAATGACAGTTAAAAAAAAAATCAAAATAATTTAAATATAAATAAATGAATAAATAATAAAATAAATGAAAATAACTCAATAAAAAATAATAAATAATTAAATACGAAAAAATAAAATAACTCCACATACGGGGGAATAAAGGATGTTCTTGCTTCACCAGAAAACATCATTATAGTAGCCACAGATTCGTTCAGTAGCTTATTAGGCCTGAACAAATCTTGAGTCAAAAATTTTGGCTAAAAAAAAAAAAAAAATGTGTTATTATTATTAAGGAATATGTTTGTTTTTTTTTTTTTTTGTTTTTTTGGGTAACATCACATGGGAGTAAGAGGCAATAAGCTCGTTGATGAAGAAGCTAAGAATGTCTTACAGGACTCAGTAAAGCTAGATCAATTCCTTTTCAAAGAAATTGGAACCATTACCATAGGAAGATGTAATAGATAAATAGGAAATAACGTGTTCATTGTAAAATAATAACATAACAAAAATTAAGAAGACGATTGGACCTCAGTAATTGGCTGGTAGAAAACCCCATAGGGAAAAAATAGTTTTAGCCAGACAGGCTAGAGCATAGAAAATGGACTCTTATTTCTTAAAATGCGCACATCCATCCTCCCCCATGTTCTCAATGTAAAAGCTCTACCCTGTCTGAAGACTGGATGCTGGTGGAAAATTTATCTGAATTATTCGTAGAAGACTCAATGTATTTACAAATATTGTAAACTTTTTTAAAAAATGTTTACTTTGTACAATTACATATAACTAAATATAATAAATACATATAATAACTAGGACACCACTAATGGCTTAATAGATATACAGGGTGTCCCGAATTTAAATGCATTATTTCAGGAGCGTGTAGGGGACCAAAACACTAAGACAAAAAGCCCTTTAGAGATTTGCTCGTTTTTGCTTCGTTTTGGAGAAAATCACAAAACAAGAAACGAAACAAGTTTTCATTTTTACACTTACTTATTTACATTTTCAATAGAAAAATTGTCATTGCGAATTATTTTAATAAACCAATTATTGAAATTCAATCTCCTGATGCTGATATAGTTTTCGTGTACGGTTTCGGCATCGGGAATACTTTAGAAGCGGCGCGAGAGTATGCGCAAATGAAAGAGTTTAATCGACGAGTCTGTTCGTTAACTTTTAATAGACAATGAGAGACTGGGTCATTTTATTTTTTTGCCTTTTTTATGTTATCATCTATTTAATTTAGTTATTGCTTCAAATGTTGCCCTCTTTCAGAAAGGCAAGCATTAAATCTATCACTGACTTGATAAAGTGCAGCTTAACACTGTTCTGATGATGTTTGGTACACTTCATCTATGATCCGGTCTCTTAATTATTCTCTTGAGTTGATTGACACCGAATAATATTCCTGCTTTAAGTTTCCCCATACGAAGAAATCCATGGGTGTCATATCAGATGATCCGGATAACAAAGGCACTATTCCAATCCACCGCTGTGGCTAATTTATGTTTTTTAATCTTTTGAGTAAAAAATACAGTCCCACCAGTAAGCCATTCAAATTCCAAGCTAGATAGATGCTTCTAAAGGATTACAGTTGAAGAAACTGTACACGAACACTATATCAGCATCAAGGGATGCAATTTTAGTAATTGGTTTCTCGAAACAAGCCGCAATGACAATTTTTTGCCATTGAAAATTTAAATAAGTAAGTATAAAGATGGAAACTTGTTTTGTTTCTTGTTTTGCGATTTTCTCCAAACCGAAGCGAAAACGAGCAAATCTCTAAAGGGCTTTTTGCCTTAGTTTTTCTGCCCTACGAGCTCATGAAGTTTTGCCATTTAAATTCGTGGCGCCCTGTATATAACGAAATTAAGATTTATGATCAGTGAAATGCGATTATACGAAAGAATTATACATTTTCTTAACTTTCCTATGAAAATTTTGACTCGACGATCCCCGCCACAGGAAATATCATTAATCTTTCAAAACTATTCACTTCTTCTGTACTTTTTATTTCTGTAGCTTTTCAGAGTTAACATATCCGCAAGGAGCAAAGACAAGAAAAGGGATTTTTTTGTTTGTTTTTTTTTTCTTGTGGTGAAAGGACATTAAACCAGGAAAAGTAAATCAGAGGAAATGGGGTCAATCTTCAAGAGGCCCATTTTTAAACGCCCAAAATCCCCTTTTTCGAAATTATTTAAACAGCTTAACTTGTTTATCAATGTACTTTTCTAGAAAAAATAGCGAGGAGTTAGAAAACAAAATATTAAGTGTTTCTATACCAAATCTTCAAAAACCGCTCTTGGATAAGCAAGATATGTAAACGCGCTAAGTAGAAGCAAGAAATTTCCGACTTTTGAATTTTATAATATTTCTCTTGCAATGAAAAACATGTTGCAGACAGCTCAAGAACCAGTTAGTTAGAATTATGTAACAAGGTCGATGTTATTAAATTCCGCATGTAGAGGCTCATTGGAAGCAAGTAGTTATTACCAGAAAGTGACTCACAGCTGACCACATGCCAAGTCACGTGCATAATAACCTAAGTAAATAGGGTGTTCGTTTTACATAAAAAACAATAAAACCGGTTTGTTCTTGTTTATTTTTTCTGATTCTATTTTCCAATAAAAGATTCTATTAACCTTGGGAATCATGCTTATCATATTATACTTCGCCACCTATCATAAGTGACGATACATAATATTGAAATGTCAAACCCTTAAATTTTAGACATAGGCTTAATGAGAAACGTTCCTAACATTTTAGCATTTATTTCATTGATTCAATCAATGACATCCTGAGCACAAAAAATTCACCCATATATATGTATATATATATATATATATATATATATATATATATATATATAGTCTGGATTTGGGGTAAAACGGATAATATATATGCAGCCATATGAAACTATAAAAGCTAAAATTTCGTTTTCAACAATCCAGTTGTCAGTTTTTTAACTAATAGAATCAATTGACTATATATAATATTTTGCTTATTTGACGTGCATTCGGAGATTTCAAAGAAGAAAACGAAACCAAATTTTTTTTCATGATTGTGTATTTAAAATATTCTTTGTTATGCCTACATGTCTTATCACTATTGCTATGAAATATTTCAACATAATAAAAAAGCTTGTTTTTTTAATGTATGCGTTTTTGAACTGAGGTAAAGATACTCCAATAGGTAATTTTCCATACTAGTGTGTTTTGTGTAGAAATGTTTTTCAAACCGAAATAGAAACTATTTCATTGTCTGAAGGTACGTAAATTCGTAATGTGATAAAATATTCAAAACATTTTCAGCTGATAAAAAATTCAGAAATAATTGAAAATTTTCTATATTTAACAAAAATATTACGTCGACCCTATCCAGATGTGCCGACAATGCTGGTGGGTCAAATTTCTGATACATATAGACACACACAAAATGGTTTGATTTTGATGATTGATGTAGTACCAAAATACTATGTCTGGTGAACGAAAGTTCAAGTTGGTAAACCATCGTAATCTTCCTACTAAAACAGCATATTTTGAAATACACGTGAAAAAGTTGTAGATTATATTGCATTGCTGTTACATATATATATTTTTTTAATGTAACATTTCGTATGAAACCAATTTTCGGGCTTTATCTACAACTGTATTTGGGAAAAGTAAAAACAAATTTTACTTTTCCCAAATACAGTTGTAGATACAGTACTGCTTTTTATCTCCCTCCTAAGGGAGATAAAAAGCAGTACTCATGAATGGCAAGCTAATAGGCAATTAACAAGACGTGATGAAGTTGTAATTACAAGTCTACGCATTGGACATACAAACTTAACACATTCCTATCTCATGACAAAACAAGACAGACCTATATACCAGACATGCAACAGGCCACTGACAATTAAACACTTACTAACAGAATGCAAAACACGAGACTACTTAAGAATACCATATCACATGTCCGAATTATTTTCCGAAAAAATCCCACACATTGTTACCATACAACACTTACAAAAACTAAAACTTTATAACAAAATATGACACAAAAAGCCTTATGTTCGCATCGCATTACGCAGGTATGGATGTATGTGTGTGAGTCACTGTAAGTGTGTGTTTGTGTTCGTGCGTGCGTGCGTGTGTGTGTGTGTGTGTGTGTGTGTGTGTGTGCGCACGTGGATGTGGCTTAAGAAGAGTCCTCTTATTAAATCTCTACGAATACAAACACAGACATAATAATGATTTTTATCTTGCAATAAAAAATTATTTTACTTATTATTATCATAATTTTCTAAATTTTTAATTATTAACTGAGTAATTTTTCTTGTATATTTTATTTTTATTTCTTTATTTTATTATTTATTTTATTTTTTTTTAATTGTATAAATTTGATATTGTTTTTTATTCATTATGTTTTATTAACCATTTATGTGAGCAAATCGCCTTGCTGTTGTGAAGCTCCGTAGATAAATAAATAAATTAAAAAATAAATAAAAACAAATTGAAAAAGTAGAATTTTCTTGAAATATTGTTTTTTTTTTTTTAATTTATTAAATATCGAAAGCTTAATACATTTTCTACAAAAACAACGCTTATACTATTTTTGATACAGTGATCTCATTCGGAGAAATCGGTGCTTAAAATACAGTTTTCTCGTTCTCTTTGCCTCAGTTTTTAATTGCTATTTTTTCAGTAAAACATGTTTTTGTATTTTTTCTTGGTAAGTAAATGAGGAGAGTTTTTGTATTATTGGCTACTACCAATGGTTTCGTGTCCATTTGGGCACATTAATCCCAGCTTTCATCTAGATATTTTTCCAAGAGTTTTTTACATTTCTTTCGAAATATCAATATAAAAGAAATTGATCATCATTTCGTTATAAATAGAACTTGATCATTTCAACGTTTTTAAGTGGAAATTTAATAAACATTGTAATAGTCAATCTTGAAGAATAGTGTCAGTGATAACTGCTAAGGTACAATTAGTTCTTACTAACAGAATGCATAGCACGAGACTATTTAACGATGTCATATGATATATCTGAACCATTTTCCGAAAAACCCCACACATTTTTACCCCTCTATAAAACCTACATAAAATAAAACGTTATAACGAAATATGAAATGCAATATACAACATATCATATCAATGCGCCGATGAAACAGATGTAAATGTGTGTGTTTGTGGATGTATGTGTGTGCATGGGCATGTGTGTGTGTTTGCGTAGAAGCGGCTTTAGAAGAGGAGATATGGTCCACTTAATAAATCTACTACAATGCAGATATAATAATGATTTTTATCTAGCAATAAAGATTTAATTATGTTGTATTATTACAATTTGCTAATGGTTTATTTTATAATGTTTTTCTATAGTAAATTGTAAAATTATTTATGGTTGCGTAATTTTTTTTTGTTTTAATTACTTTATTTAAACCTCTTTTACTCTATTATTTCTATATTGTTGTTAACCATTTATGTGTGGATATCCCTATGGCGTAGTGGCTATTGCGTTGGATTCTCATACGGGGATGGAGGTTCGAGTCCCACCTGCAGCAGGTGAGGTGGCCCCCCCCAAAAAAGGAGCACCGAAAGAAAACAAATAAACATTATCATTCATTAAAATATTGTTGTTACCTGTCATTTATGATATCTTTTTCTGTGAGCTGAAGTGATAGAAATGACCCAAAGAAGGAAATAACACGTGTAGCATTCGACGCGACCATTCGCAATATTTTTCTTGCAGCTGCAATACTTCCTATTGTCACGTGGAAGAAATGTTTCAATTCGGTTGCCAGCCGATGTCTGCCGATGACGTGGTTAGTCTGAAGCCGTCTTTGACGTTTGGTGAGAGTCCAACACTGACCAACTCTCGCACTAGACTGGCCTTGCCTAGGCTGTTTAAACACACTTCAGATCGTCTTTCCCTCGTCAGGGGTCTCCATGGCAACCAGGAGGGGGCAATCTAATTGGTCTTGGATAATCAGCGTAGTGGCCAATCAGAAACCCGGCTTAGAATTTAGTTTTTTCTGCTTTTTACGGCCGTTGAAGGAAACTAACTTCTGACCTTTCGACCTTTTAATATCGTATAATTAATCAAATGAACCAATGTAAGCGTGAAAATGGTGAACATACACATAGACAACTTAGTATATAGAATATCAATTATCATTGCGAGGGGAGACCCAAAACTAACAGGAGTTTTTAACCTGGAACCTTAAAAATCAATGTGCGTCTTTTGGTTTCTATAAGCTGGAGTGGTAAAATGTTTTAAAAAAGGAAAAATGTCGATCGCATGTCAGCCTCGATCTGGATGCCCTCCGCTTAAACTATTTACTGAAAAAGAAAACAAAAAAAAAACACTGACCGTTTTTAAACCAATGATCAATTAATAAAGATATCCTGGGTGTCTTCCAGTTCAAATTAGGGTTCGGACTTGGAAGGGTTGCAGTCTTCACCGCCCAGTATCTGACTAAAAAAGGCATAAGTTTCCCCGACTTAAAAGGGGCATAAAAGGAAAACGCTTTAAGACTATGAAAGAGGTTAAAGAAAATTCCCTCTGGCTATTCCATTAACTGTTTTTAACAATGGAAGGAACAATAACAGAATTGCATTGTCACGTGTAGTAATTACTTGGACTTTGACCAAAATTTGGTTTATAAATACAATAAAGTGGAATAATAAAGTCGTTTAACTGAAATAAGAGGTTCTGTAAAATAAGAAATTTTTAGAAAAACCAAAAAACAGTTTTAATGTAGTAAGCAGGAGATTAAAATAAAAACAATATTTACAATTAACGCACCTATAATACTCTAGTGGTTTCCCGTTTTATAGGAGCTTCTTCAAGAGCTAAATTTACAGCGTTCAAGGTACATTTTGTTAAAGGGGCCACGTGTTTATAACCCTTGAAAATAGCGTTTTTAAGGTATTAAATTAATAATATTAAAATCTTTATATAGATACAGTCATTAATACTAATGAGGCACTCTGTCCCTAAGGTTGTGGATTCTATTTCCACTAGGGATGGTGGCTTTCTTCTTGAAAAGGCATCAGCCCTTTCCTTCTCATAAAAGGATGGTTACCTGAAGATAACCAGTCCCGTAGTATAAATGAACGTTAAAATTGAAAAAAAAATAGTAATTATTCTCTTATGTAATATTTACCAATATTGGCACATGATGAGCCTTTAATGGTTGTATTCTCAAAGTAAAATTAGCTATTTATAAATAACTCTTGAATGAAAAATATAAATTATAAAATATTCTAAAGGCTTAGGACCGACAGTAAATATTTTGTTAATATACCATACAATGAAGACATCATGAAATGTATTGTGTAATTATTATTATTATGTGTAATTATTATTATTATTTTTATTTTCTATTATGTAATTATTACTCAATTTTACTTGGTCATTAATGGAAAACCACAACATGTAGACCCCATCATGACCTAATAAAAAATTGTTGTTAGTTTTAGTTAAAAGTTATGTAAATATATTAACTACATTTCAAAAAGCAAGGCTCTAAATAATGTTTAGCACATAATTCTTAACACAAACCTCCTAACTTTTGTCGTAAGCTCTTTTCAAACTTTTGTTGTATTTAGTACTATAAGTTACTGATAATTGTGAACATATAAATTTGTATTCTTTACTGTATCTTAAAAAAAAAAAAAAAAGAGCAAGTCGCCGTCGTTGCGAAGCTCGTAAAAAAAAAAAAAAAATAAATGTATTGTCATGAACCTGATTTTTATTTTTTTTATAAGAATATATGGGCGGAAAATTATTTATAATGCCAAGTAATTTGGTTGCCGGAAATTGGAGTGGGCTTTTGAAATGAATTAAAAAAAAAAAAAAAAAAATCTCCAGCCTTTGTAATTTCAACGACGTCATTTGCAGCCCCGTTGCCCTGAAGAATCCTTTAACAGAGCCCGCATTTTTCAGAGATACGCCAATTGTCATACAGCCTTGTTTTACATACCAAAGAACGAATTAATTAAATGAGTGTACAGAAGAGTGCTTATAAATCATTTGGAAATTATTTCACCAAATATTTGTTCATACCTACATAAATAATTGTTTACATTTAAAATGTCATTTAAAATTATTTTTTATGGAACTCAGCAATTTACAAATTATTAAAAATGCTATTTTAAGCAACCGAAATAAATTTTCAAAATATAGTGCAGTCAACTTTATTTATGCTAATCTTTTCGTATCTATTGTATTATTATATCGGTGGTTTTAAGAATATTATTTAATAATAATTAATATTTTTTTCAGATACTTCATACGGCATTCAATATACCAATAAAACAAATATTATTTATTTGGCAACCTGATTTGACATATGAAGAACCTTTATATGATGACTATTATTTTTTACTAGATGTCTCTGAAGCTTCGCTTGGTTGACAAAAATAATATTATTACCTTAGTTTTTGTACTATATCGAAACATCATAATCAGAACTTCATTATACAGGCTGGATCGCAAGTATAAGACACTAGTCGAATAAAATAGGACCAAAAATTTAGTTAAATGCTGCTTTCTTTAACCTGTATGTTCTACGTGGCAGTTCGGCGCTCTAGACATCCTGAACTGGGGGAGAGACTTTCAACTGTGCTATCAAAATAAAAGAAATTTACATAGCTGATACATAAGCCATATCAGAATTGATTGTTTCATTAGAGAGAACGTACAGGTTTCCTCGTTTGTAGAGCAGCTGAGAAGCAAAATTTTAAGGGTTCGCGAAAATAGAAAAACAGATTTAAAAGGGAAATAATTAGCCAAAAAAGTCCGACTCACAGGAACTGCATCATCTTAGCGCGGTTCCGTTCTTATCTCTAGACTCATTTAAAATGATTAAAATAGAAGCTGTTATTATTTTGGGTCCGCGTTTCTAGAAAGCATGAAGATTAGATAGTTAGCCGTCGAGGTGATAAGTAAAGATGGAATGGTTGGGATTCGGCTAAAGAAACCTCAATACGATTTTTGTTAAAATATCTATATTTAGGACGTTTCAGCTACTCATTGGTAGCCTTCGTCAGCAATGAAAGTGCCGGGAGGCAGAGGAGGACCAAAATTGACAGTTCCATCTTTACTTTCAAGAAAGGTCTTATTTACGATCTTACCTGGATGGGTCCCCGCCCTAGTAAGGACCCCGCTAGGCAGTTGAAAAGCTATATCTTGGGAATCCATATCTCTAAGATTAAATTGTTTTTCTTATTTTTCTTTTTATTTTGCCTAATCTGATTTATTATCAAATACATTATCCAACTATAAGCAGTTAAAAAATAACAAGGAATAAAAACAGACAAAAAGAACAGTTCGAATAAGCGAAATCAATTACTTTAAAGTTTTAAGCACTTATTTCTCCGATTGACATCGTCTAATCAAAACTTTCATCACAACCTTTTTTGTAGAGCATTTAGTAAGCTTTCTAATGGTATTCTTCCGTTTACCAAGATTCTCAACCTTTTTCGAGATATTAAGGAAAGTATACAAAGTTACCAAAACTTGTTATGTCTGTTAATAAAATATTTTATTCTAACCCTTCCTTAACTCCAAACGTAATTCAAACTTCAACATATTAGTTTTAATGAAAGTAGAACATGCAGAAAATGTTTCAACTGAATCCCATGATTCTAAGTACCCAAACCAAAAACGGTATTCAAAAAGTATTTTTCCAATTTTCTCGAAAACGGTTAAAGCTATCGCCTTGAAAATAGTTTCATTCGTTTTCCTAGCCCAAGACGCCTATAAAACGAGTGCTTACAAGCGTATGAACTCAAAAACGTAAGCGTTACGATTTTTTTTGCGCGAATTTCGCCCCAAACGCCATCTTCCAGTGGCGGATTTTGCTGGTTAACGAACTTGACCTTTCAAATTGGACGACGGATTTTTGTACCAAATTTCATCAAAATCGGACCATTCGTCTTCTACCTAGAGAGCGAACAGACAAATATATATATATATATATATATATATATATATATATATATATATACGTACATATATATATATATATATATATATATATATATATATATATATAAATTTGAACCACCATCATTTTCGGTCTCTAGGGGTTCTGAAACGCAAAATTTTCAAGTCGGCACTTCTGGATTGCGTCATGAGATCAACCTTATAAACGGGGTTCCTCCCTATGGGGGAGGGAGGAACCGCGCTAAAAGGGACTAAGAGATTAAAAAAAATAAACTAAAATGAGAGAAATGACAGCTTTTACACAACTTTAAAAGTTAAAAGAATAAAAGCAAACACGGTTCAACAGAGAGAAAAACAATAACATTTCGACTTTTCCTGGAACCTTTCAACATTCATACTTCGCGAAAAATGGCACCTCTCAACGAAGTATAAACATGCTCGCCAAACAAATAAGGAGCAAAAAATCCCTGAAAAGAGAAAAGAGATCCCTGAATTTTCTGAAAAGAGATTTTGAAACCTGGAAGTGTAAATATTTGAAGAATACACAAAAACAAATGAAAAGTAAGCCAAGTTATTTGTTCAAACAGAAAATATAAGTCCTTTATCTAAAGCAAGGATAAACTTGACCTCTGAGGAAGAATTCAGCCCTTCACAGCTCTGGTTATAGAATAGAAAAGGAATGTTGCCAAAAGACTGGAATTTTAAGATATTGTTTCTCAAGATTATATTTCACGAATAATACAGCTCTAAAAAATTAAAAAAGTTTTGATAGGATCTAAGGCAATACAGGATGCGGAAGAAATTTTCGAACGTGTTGATTTAGAAACATCATGATTTTTTCCCCTTTTTCAAGGTTACTCACATTAATTTAGGCTTACTGTCAGATAATGGAAATGTGGTTAAATAACACACTACTCTTAATGAGTGATATACAGGGTGTCCTTTTTAGATGGCCCGGCTGAATTTATCTTGAACGGATAACGTTATAATAAAACAAAAAAATACGTATTTCATAATTTTTAGTCTTGTTTAAGATTTTCACCTGTTTTTGGAAAAAAAAAATCGGAGTACCCCAAACCCTATATAACTTTGAAATTTCAAATGGGATCCTATACCTTCCAATACATCATTTTAAAGGATTTTTTACACTGAAATTAATGATGCAGTCAGATTTTTATTTGGTCAATTAATAACAACCTTATGGCACAAAGTTACAAACAAAGTACATTTTGATTGTTTCGGTACTAATTACTTTAAACTGCTTTGCATTTCTTTTGTTACAAGGGAAATAATTTGTAAATAAATAATTAACTTATTATTATATTATTATATAAACAGAAATAAGCCCCTGTATGTTCGGTGGAGGTAGAGCTGGTTACATTCACTGATATTGTTCATCCAAATGGTCTTAAGTAAGCGAACTTTAATTCCTGGAAATAGATAACTATTACAACAATGCCTACTTGCCTACATTCAGTATTAATCAGTTAGTCAAAATGAACCGAAGAGTGCAGTTTTCCCGTGAGGAAAAAGTTGATATGTACAATTGTTTTATTGAAAGTGGTGGTATCGCTCGTCGTGCAGCTGTGTTGTACTCTCTGAAATTTCCCGCTCGTCCTCAAGTAAGCCACAAAACATTTATTCGTGTTGCTCTCAATATGAGGAGATTTGGATCAGTTGCTGATCGACCAAGATATCGGCAACGCAATTTCGACGAGGAACTGGATATTTTATTGTATGTTATGGAAAATCCAAATTCTTCTCTTCGAAATACCGGAAGGGTTTTAGGTTTTTCAAAGAAAAAAAATTAGAGATGTACTACGGACTTATAATTTCAAGTCTTATTGCTCTCACCTTGTCCAGGGGCTCCGGGGCACTGATTATGACAGGCGTTTAACGTTCCTTGCACAAATGTCGAGTTTCGTAGTTGATGAAAACATGCTTCCATATGTCCTATGGACTGGCGAATCAAAGTTCACCACTAACGCTATGTTAAATCGTTGAAATTTTCGAACGTGGGCACAGGAAAATCCCAGAATCTCCATCCAGCGTCAACGTTTGGTGCGGACTTCTCGGAAATAAATTAATTGGTCCTTATTTCTACCGAAATAATTTAAATGGAGCTCAGTTTCGAAATTTCATGAGAGAACAATTGCAGGCTTTACTAGAAGATGTACCTCTGCAGTATCGGCAAAGAATGATACTGCAGCTTGATGGGTGTCACGCACACAATTCTCTGCATGTGAGATGTTACTTAAATCGACACTACCAGGACCGGTGGATAGGACCTCTGTTGGCCTCCTCTGTCGCCCGATCCAACTCCGTTAGACTTTTTCTTGTGGGGGCATTTGAAAAATATCGTTTATGCCAATCATAACCCTGCAACATCAGTTGAAGAACTGCACCAAAGAGTGGAAAATGATTGTCGATTGGTCTCTCCTCAGTCCATCGCACTGATCACCGACACTTAAAGCACCAAACTTCACGATTACAATTAACACAGCATCTACTGAGTCAGCAGGAAGATACCCTCTATATAAGAACCCATCCCTTCCTCTTCCATCAGTTGTCTCCTCGCCTCTCAATAGCTATGACCTTTAACTTGTAAATATTGTTGTACTATTTGCTTGTGTCTCATACCAATAAAGTTTTTTTTGGTCAATCGCGAGTGCAAGTATTTATCTGACGAAGAGTGGCTAAGAAGAGCGAATCTTTGCATCTTCAAAGAAGGCAGGCAGTTTGAACATGAGATGTAGGTTCACCAACTTCTGCAGGTACGATGGAATTTTTTTAGTATTAAAAACAGTTAACAAAATTTATTGTCTTTTTTTCGACCTTTATGCGATAACTTCGTTATTAGTAGACCAAATTAAAATCTGATTGCATAATTGATTTCAATGTAAAAAATCCTTTAAAATGATGTATCGGAAGGTATATGGTCCCATTTGAAATTTCAAAGTTGTATAGGGTTTGGGGTACCTCGAAATTTTGTTTTTCCAAAAACAGGTCTAGACTTAAAATTATGAAATACGTATTTTGTTGTTTTATTATAACGTTATCCGTTCAAGAGAACTTCAGCCGGGCCATCTAAAAAGGACACCCTCTATAATTGGGAAAGACTGAGAAAAAAATATCAATTTTTTTCCCTGCTCTACATTGGTCAACTAAGCCACAAATCAGACTGGGAACAAAAAAATGTTAAAGCGCTTTACAGAGCTATAAGTTACAAGTTCAGAAAATACTAAAAAGCTCCGGCTTCCTCAAAGATGTGGAACATCACTTTTCAAATTTGACGTGTTAAAGTAAATATTAGAACAAAAATCATGTGCCTTTACCAGCCTATCCTATCATAACACCGCAAAGAAAGGAAAGGATTAGTGTACGCCTTTGTTTTTTGTACAATCTAGTTTACCCAATTGGCTCTGAGTTCACTCTAGTTGCCAACAGTGTCTCGTTATGAGCTCTATTAAAATTAAATACCGCGCTTTGTGTAGGTGCTTGTGGAATGGTTTGATCTTCGGCGTATTTCTTCATCCAAATCACCCTGAACTAATTTAAAAATACACTTAAAATACTTGTTGCAACTAGCTTTAATGAGTAGAACCTATTATGAAAATTTCAGTCATTTTTATCTTCCCAACAAGCTTTTATTTCCTCATGAGTTCTTCAATTTTATTCAAAATATCTATAAAAACAACATAACTTGATGCATTTTTCTGTCCTTATTCTAAAGAAACCAGCCCCCCGGTTTCTATTTTAATCCGTTCTTGAGATACTGAATGTTTTCTGCATTTTGACCATCCAGCGAAGGCCTCTATGCGTCGTCACATGCGAGGCCCGATGTTCTGTGTTTATTAGTATCTTTTAATATCAATGAATAATTGAAGACACTTTTTCATGAATTCTTTTATAAGTCAAAATAAATTCGAAATGTTGCTGTTTAATTAATATTCAAAATGTACCAGTAATCAGCCCTGCTTTGTATTTTCTTGAATATTACAGAAATAAGAAACGGGAAATAACCAAATCCTTTCTACTACTGAAGACGGATATAGAATTTCAAATAACTTCTTTTTCAGAAGTCTGTAACATTATCATTCCCGGGGAAGGAAAGTAAATTTTATATTCTGCTCAGGAGCATTTCTTCAAAAAGAAAAGGTCAGACGCCATATGTCTGCTTTGCTCTATTTTAGACAAAAATGAAGGACAATAGCCTTCGATTACGGCGTAACTTCGTCCTATTCCGTTTATTCCGCTGTATCTCACATTAAATAATTTAACATATTATCTGTTATAAGCCATTTTACCTAAATAAGGATATTAGTTATCATACCGGGTTCTCATTTGTTAATGTTTTCATGACAAATTAAATGCAATGCTTCTTTAGTTAATTGAATTATATTGACCCGTATTCCATTTAGCGCGAAGCCAAACTGTCTATTATCACACCACTTTATGTAAGGATTTAAATGTTTTTAGTTTGTTTTTCTAGTATTAACCAGCTTTGTGTCTCTGTTGCAGGATTGTTTGGTCAGTGTATCTTGATAATTGTTCGTATTATGACTCGAGTGGTTGGCAACTTTGATTTTCACTGGCTTATCTAGACATAGGTTTTAGTGTTTCGTTTCAAATTACTCAAACCTTAATATCTTTTACATCGTCCCACTCAGTACTATCATTAGAAGTTCAAGCAATCTATATGTTTTAAATCAAGGATGCCTAAGAAAAGTCCAACTCACTGTTGTTTGTATCCCTGGTGTAATTTGAAAAGTTCAGAATGGAAACAGTTAATATTATCTCTTATTCTTTCGTGAAAAATGTAAACACATGTATACACATAAAATGAATCTCAAAGCGAAGCAAGAACTTATGCGCCACAACAGGAAACTGACAGTATTGCATATATGATGGGTTGAGAAGCCAAGGGGTACAAGTGGCATTATAATCATTTTGAGATATTACAGTTTAAAGTTAAATCGTTTTTGTAAATTCCCTGATAAGTTTAAGTCTGTATAATGTTTAAATTATGTTTCTGCTAGGCATCAATTGAAATTTCAGTAATATAGTTTAAAAAAAATAAATAATTGTGAATGCCTGTTATCAATTTGTAATTATAACATGCATCACTTGTACCCCTAGGCCTCCAAAGCCAAACAATATTGATATTTATTGTCAGGATTCTTTTTAAGTATAGCTCAATAAATTAGTGTGGAATGGCAGACAAAAGTATAAAGATTCTCATGCGGGAGATGATGGTTCGAGTCCCTCTGGCGGCAGGAATTTTTCTCATCTCAAGGCCCATTGAGAAGGTTCCTTGCCTTATCCTAATGGATGTCGGCGCTAAAGGCCCAGATGTCGGTGTGCCAAGAAAAAAAAAAGGTGTTATACAATTAAAGCGGTTTTGCTCAAATTATTCAGTCACTGTTCAAAATAAAGCCTCATCTTCCAAAGCTTCATGGTCATCATGAACTGGCTCAGCCTCTGCAACTCTTCTGCGTGGCTGTTGTACTCCTTCATTAACACGTAATGTATTGTAGGAACTATGGTTGTGTGGAGGAATAAATAGGAGCAACTCTCGCAAGTCCTTGTGTTGTTGTACAATACACAACCAGAACCTTACACTATGCTGGCGTTGGTTTTGGCCTCCTACATTGTCACTGAACATAATTTTTTAACTGCTGCTGGAATAGCATTGATAAACTTCACCAAACCAGACAGTATCTCCTCACAACCACTATTGGCCTGACCATCATGCCACATGTACATTGCCAGTCCGTAGGTTGTGTACACAGAAGTTGTAAATCAATGGGCGTATATAAGGAGGGCTGCAGCCCCTAAAATAAATTAAATAAGATCATTTAGTTTATAAAAAATATTTTATTTCACATGTAATAGCGTTTTAGTTGCCTAAAGCTATTCAAAGTTCTAAATTGTTAGTATTCCATACCCCGGAAATGGTCCCAGCCCCCTCCCACCAAAACTAACCCAGCCCCCCCGAAATTTTTCCTGTATACGCCCATGTGTAAATCTGCAGGTATCGTGAATAATAAACATTTGAGCACGTCAAATCAGGACATTATTGTTGGAAATTATAAAGATCAAAAGTTAAAACTGTGTTCAAATACTTCTTTAACTACCCGGACACTTACCTAAGAAAACAATTAAAAGGGTGTTGCCTTAAACAGATTTAACTGGATGTAACAGTAAATGATGCAACAACATTCACAACTTGGAAGCCATAAAGTTTGATGTGCAAGGGATACAAGTGTCACTTGTTGCCCTTGCACACCAAACGAAACTGCTCATTTTTGAAGTCGTTGATTTTGTTTCCACTATTTCTCAGCAAATAGCAGACATTTACTTATATCCCTTTGCCACCAACATTTCGTATCTATTAACTATACAGAACTGCACTTAACTCGATTTTTTTTAAAAATTTCACTTGTACCCCTTGGCTTCTCAACCCATCATATAACACTAGTGACAATTCCTCCTATACAGAAATTATTCCATTTAAGCGCCAAATTCTTTGAATGAGAACGCTTTATCATAAATTGCACAATAACCGTATTTGTAGTAAATTTATCAATCTTTCAAATAGATTGTTTTCTTCTACTATGAATTCCCAACCTGCTTCGAAATATATAACAGTATATGAGAAAATCCTATGTCCCTACATGGTCTTAGAAATGGTTTAATTAGATTCCACAACTCTATTTACTTACATGTATGTATGTAAATGTATACCTGGAAGCCTATATATATATATATATATATATATATATATATATATATATATATATATATATATATATATATAGATATACATATATATCGGTCGACTTATGGCTGAAAGAAGAAAATGTCATAAAACTACTAAACATTTCAAAGGCTTACGATTAGCCTAGGCTAATCTTTAATCTTAAACTTAAATCTACGGATAGACAGAATGTATTCGATGACTCTAATGATTGCAACTGAAAATATCATATTATATAGGATTATATAACTAGATAATAAAACGAAATTAAACCCTTCAGTTTAATTCGGCGTTTCGTTTTAATTATATGCCAATGATTTTCTTTAAAGATACATAGTAAAATTTCAAATATCTACATTTTTTTATAGCCAGTGGAGTGTAATGAATTTTCTGGCCTTGAACTAGTTCTTTAAGAAAATTATTACCCGAGTCTGTAATATTTTAAGGAAGACTTCAAATATTCATCCATTTTTCATTTTAAAAGGGACGATAATTACCTGTCTAAGTTAAATTAAGAGCCTTCAAAGATTCCAATTATTTCTCAAGTTTTTCCTTGGTATGTCCGGCCTCTAAATCCAAAAAGAAATTTCCTAGACTGACTACTAATTTTTTTTTTTTTCGACAGAGTATTGGCCTACACCTTCCTGTCCCTTACATCTATAGGTTTTTTTAGAAATGTATTTCTTTCCATATGTTAGTTGCGTTTTTTTTTTTTAAATATTGGCAAATAGATGTGTCTAGATCTGTTTCAAAACTCCTAAAAGTCGTACAAACAAAAGTTGGGGACTTCCCACTAAGGTAAGTGGCCTTTCTTTCAAAAATGAAAAGCATTATTAATATTTCTTTGTACACACACAGACTTACCAAAACTTTTGTGATGGTCCCCAAGTTATTACCCTTAACCCCCAACTCTAAATTCCTCTTATAAGTCGCTTTGGTAGTTAAGATCAAAGTTAGACAGGTACTTATATGGAATCAAAATAAAAGTTCATTAAAGGATACAAAATTTCGAAGAAATATGTTTTGCAGTTTTCTTTTCATGGGATAAAAGATATTAAAGGTAACGAACGTTATTCTGAGCATCTCGAGGAAAACTCAGGTCATTAAAATGAGGGAAAAACTGAAAAGTAAAGTTTAAAGGAATGCTGTAAATAGGAGAGGGTGTGATTAGACTCCTTGAGTAACTCCGCAAAATCACGAGACTATCAACTCGATGGGGGAAGTTTACAGTCTGCAGTTAACGTTTCCTCCTTCTTCTTCCAATCTGATAGTGAGGAGAGATAACGGCCCTATATCAGATTTTATCTACTTCCGGAAAAAGTCTTTTAAATCAGTCACTTATTTCTAAACCGCCGTTCCGGCATATTTGATGTCATACATACAACACGAAAATATGGTGAATGGTTTGTTTCAGCTATTGTATATGTAGAAAAAATGTGTAAGGTATATTTTACTCTTGCTTCTGCAAATGGATCCGTAATTTGGCACTTTAAATGCTTTATTTCAGGCTAAATGTCAGGAAGCAATGTTGTGCCATTAATGTTTTTTGCGCCTAATGATAATAATGCGCCAATGACCCTAGTGGTTGAAGTGCCTTAGAAAGAAAGAACACTTTATTAAAATAATTGAAATAAAGTGATGCTGCACAAATTAATGGGGTTGCTAAGCGACACAGCTCTTTAATCAGTCGTCAGATAAATGTCTTGATGTGATCTCATGGTTTCTACACGTGGCTGTGCCTCACGTTGGTGTTCCATTATGGTTCTTCATTAATTCTATTTTTAACCGTAAATGTGATTATTAATAATTCCGAGCATGTCTACTAGTATTTGTTCGGCTAAGGTCGGGAGGATATTCATATCTAGGCTGAGTTCCAGAAAGAAAGCGCTTGTCTCCTCCTTTGGTATGGTTCCTCGTGCTCCGAACCATAGCCCTTTAACGAGGAATTTTCTTTCGCCGAATTGTTCTTGGAATTTTTCAGCCATGAATGTCAAGCATTTCCCGTAAATCAAACTTTTTTCTCTATCGACTGCATTTGCTTGGTCGCTATTATTCGTTTTCAACCTCACAGTGGGGTCGATAATATAAGCGAGTTCGCTTTTCGGTTCAAATGCGAGGATATCGGCAAATCTGGAGCATCCTAGATCGTCAATAAAATAGACCTCTTCGAAACAGCGATAGTTTCTTTCCTCAAGAAGCTCTATTAATTTGTGCTTGACATTTTGATGGCGACGAGTGATGAGAAGCATGTTATGTGTACATTTTCCAAGCACATGTGCTGGTGTTTCGGTCTCTTCACCACATTTGCGGCAAAGGGGTCCAACATCAGTCCTCATCGCTCCACTTGCGTCGGGACTCCTCGAAGGGATGCATAGTTTGTATTTAATTTTAAGGCATTGGTCCACTCTGAAGCCGATAGCTCGCATTTTTTGTAAATGTATTTGTTCGCTTTAGGGTAATCCCTAAAGTGCTTCACACCAATATCTTGCCATTTCTAATTGGACCATTCTTCGAATGAATTCTCATGCAGAGTACTCCTTATAAAGAGATAAATCAACGATGGAAACACGTACTGGTTTAGTATATTCAGATCTTGATCAGGCCGTAGTAAGTTCGACATCGTCAATTTATTCATATTTTCATTAAATCTAGTTAAGGCGTCATCATTGCAGATTAGTTCAGATGAGAGATTGCATCCGAGGTATTTGACGTTCTCTCCAGCTTCAATTGATGTAATCTGATCGCCGTTTTCTAGCTTTAGACATTCCTTTTGAAGTTCTCCACTTTCGAGAATTATTGCCGAACTTTTACTAGAATTAATAACCAGACCTAATTGTTTAAACAGTTGAGTTACTAAATTTATAATTCTTTCAGCCGATTCCTTGTTACAAGCTGAAATGGCTTGGAAGTCTGCAAAACCTGTAATGGTTATATTATCAACTTGATCATGTAATTGTTCTATTGGAAAATGTAGGATCGTTCAGTTCTTTATACAGATGATCAATAGCCATTATGAAGAGAGTTGGTGATAAAGGTCCTCCCTGCGGAACTCCTCGTCTCACGTCTATGAAGGCGGTTTTGTTTGTTCCAACAGTGACCTTGATTTTATTATGACATAATAAACCGCTGATGATATTTTTAAATTGGCTGATATCCCTTTTGATTCCATCGTCCGTACAATATGCTGGTGGCCGACATTATCAAAAGCTCCTGTGACATGGAGGAAGGCTAGGACACCGCCGTCTTTTCTTCTTCCTTCAAGATAGCTTCCATTATGCGGATATTAACGTAGGATCCAGGCAAACCTCGTATGAAGCCTCTTTGACTCGAGTGGAAACTGACTTGCTGTCTGATCTCATGGCCGCCACGAGCCCATATCCTTCACCGAACCTTTGCCTTTATATATTAGAATGGTTCTTCCCTCCCTTAGAGCCTCGGGAATGTATGACGTCCTCAGCATGATCCAAACAAAAAAAAATGTTTTTTTGCCAAAAATGCCTCAAAAAACAAAAAATAAATAACCAGATTTCCTCCATATGGAAGGAGGGAGGGAACCCCCTAAAAGAAGGATGTCTTAGAAAATAGATCCCTACAATATTAATACATTTTATATGCATTTTAATCTTTCTTCATTTCGTTTATTGTTTATTTTTAAATAAAACACGAAAAAATAAAACTGTTAAATTGACAGAATATTCTTTTAGTATTTCACTTTATTTAATAACTTGTTTCAGCAATTAAAATATTATAGAACTACTTTTCTATATATTATTGGGGTATTTAGAATTCATAGAGGCAGCCGAATAGCTGATTTTTATACTTTTTAATAGTCTGACTTTGATCAACTGTTATTTTCTTACAACAATTTGTAGCATTTTAATCTAGTTTTTGGTGATATAATTGGTTTAGGAGTGTTTGGAGACAGGCTCATGTTATTCAACAATTTATCCATGCATAATAATTTTTTGCATTAATCTCAATTTTCCTCTTTAAGCATTTTTTAAACTATTTCAATCACTCTAAATGTTATATCCAGCAATATATTTCCATTAAAAATTTAATGTTGAACAAATTAAAGAAACAATAAACTCCCTATCATTAAAATTAACTGTTTTATAGCAAAAACTGTAAACGTATGGATTGTTTCCAGATGTACAATCGATGAAATGTTGCATGTTTTTACGAATTTTAAATGTGCTGCATTTCAGGAAGTAATGAACATGATAGCATAAAATTTTGATCATGTTCTGAGGTTCATAACTAAATCATACTCGAAAAATTTCCTCAAAATCTGACAACCTTGGATGATTTGGAATGGAATGGCCCTACTTAGAAACCCTATTAATTTCTAAAGCCTTACACTATTTTTAATAATGTCTTCAACATATAATTTAATAAGGTCTACATAATTTCAAATCGATAAACTGTAACATTTTATGCAGCTTCCATGAATCCATTCTCAATGAGCATTCGCCTGCACAAGATAGATTAAAACTAACAAAATGGAGTAGAATTTCATAAGGAACACTATATGAATTCAGGTGACATTTATTGCTGTATCAGCCTGAAATATATCTAGTGTGTTTATCTTGACAAGATGTATTTTTATACTAGGCTGTGAGAGGACATGGAATATGGAAGCCTTTTAGATTTACTCCGGGCTACAACTAATATCCGCTTGTCAAACTTATACTTAACTCATACTTCTAGAGGAAATTGAACTTTCAAGATAAAATCGAAAGATGAACGATCCTCGAATTCCACCGTTCTGATCTCTGTGGCTTCATTGACCTTGAAGGACATGTATCTGTCGCCCATTCAGGCCCTTCATATTCATTTTATCCTTAATTTTTTTTTTTAAAAATGTATATTATTAGATTTAAAGAACATTCTGAAGATATTGTGTATTCTCAGAAGAACTTCCTTTATCTCACCATGCATTCTGTGACTCACCTCTTAGTCCAGTCATTTTAGACATCGACATCGCCTAAAAAACGCGCAACTCTTTTTCACATTTTGTAAATTAATACCGCGCATAAAGAACTTGGGTACTGACATATTAGTTTCACCGATTTCGAGAAGTGGGTCTCGTTCGGGGATCCGGATCATGAAATGAGAACTCAAATGAAGTTGTGGCAATATAGTGACCGAAACACCATTTATTAATATTATCAACGAGTTGGTTTGACTAGAGTTTCGATATAACCTTGAGCGTGCGTAGCGAGCGGAAACGCATAGCAATTATGCCATTAACATATGTCCTACTGGTTTCCTAGATTATTCGAACATTGTGGACATTTTTGTCCCATATATTTGTTTATCCTTAAATATTATTCTTTCATGTTACTTTTATTAGGTTATTTTTGTTTACATTGTGATTTTTATTCATTTATTTTTTTTTCTTAAACAAATTTTTTAATATGTTTTTAAAATGCTTATGAGGTTGACCTACATGATTCAATATCATCATGAGGAAGTTCCTCATGATAAAATTGCATACAAGAAAATTTCATATTTCAAAACCGCACATTCGCCTTTTTTGTAGAAGCGATTTCAGAAGAGAAAATTAAGTCCTCTTATTAATCCCCTATGGTAGAGATACAGTAATGATTTTCCGAGTGCAAAAGTTTTCGGAGTTTTCTGAGTGCAGAAGACGACAAAACCTAAGTACCCCACATGACATTTACGAATTGTTGACGGACAGCAGCCAGTACATAAACACAATATTTTCTTACTTGCAGGACACTAAACTATACACTCGCATTTGAAGACATCTGCTGAATAACCAAAGGCTTCCAGGCATATAACAGACATTTACAAAACTCAATTTAAAAATATGTATGTATTAAATATCCACCTCAATGCTGGTTCATTAGACCATACAGGTACTACCTTTAAGGAGTGAAATCGCGTAGATGCGAATCACTTATAAATAAATAACAATAATGATTTTTATCTTACAATAAAGCATTAATAATACTATAACTTATTATTTTTTTTTTTTTATTTATTTTTTTTTTTTTTTACGGCGCATCTACTACTAGGTCATTAGCGCCGACATCCAGGGTGCAGCGAGGAATTTTCCCAGCGAGCCTTGAGATGAGAAAATTCCTGCCGGAGATGGGAATCGAACCCACCATCTCCCGCTTATGAATCCAGCGCGCTAGCCACTAGACTACGGGAGACCCCTATAACTTATTATTATTACGAATATCGTTAAATTTTAATATCGTTAATTGTGAAATGATTTTTTTAATTTTTTTTTTTGTTGAATAATTTTTTACTGTTTTATTTTAGATTGTTTTTATTGACTTTGGTCGTATATATATATATATATATATATATATATATATATATATATATATATATATATATATATATATAAGTAATAGCAAAGGGTTTTCGTGGCATGTGATCATTTCTTATGAGCAATTTTTCATCTGCACACGATGTGATCAATGAATTCGATAGGTATATTGAAGTTGGCTCTACATCCCATACCTAAGAGATACCCATCAGCCATTATTTAGCTACAAGCTGAAGCAGTGATGCAGATACTGGAGGTGGGGTAGTGATTTAGTTCTGGAATAGTGCCAAGCTGTAGGTACTGTTGGCCAGCCTGATTCCAATCTAATGCCGCTCTTCTCTTAATGTTATGTCTCTTGTTCGACCATTAGAGATTTTATCTTTTCAAGTTCTTTTTCTCTTTTAGCAGAATTGGAGGGTATGTAAGTATTCTGGGTGCACTCAGGAAGGATTTTTTTTCAAATTTTCATCGATAGAAGCCACTAGATACAAAAAATCATTCTCGTTGATATATTGATCCCTCTCTCTATATATCTTTAGACACACACACACACACACACACACACACACACACACACACACACACACACACACACACACACACACACACACACACACACACAACACACCAAAAATTTAGTAAGAACTGTTTTTGTAAGAGATATATTAATCATTCGAATGGTTACTTTTCACTAACCACTGTTCTGTTCTATATATATACACAAATTTGAACCAACAAATTTGAGTCCGGATCGCGTCATCGGGTCAACATCATAAGAATGCTTTCTCCCTCGAGAAAAAACGCGAAAAGTACTATCCAACTGAAATATTTAAGAAAATCCCAAAAATACTCATGTCTGTTGATAAAATATTTGATTTCTAAGAGTTTTCTAACCTTTCCCCTTAAACAGTCACTCCAAGCAAATCGTGGAAAAGGTACAGTGGATAATTGATTTGGAAAGTCTCCTTGGAACTGGTGTCATTATTCCCTAGTCAGAAAAGCCATCGTGGAAGCTAATTATGTAAGAACTAAGTAATAATAAGTAATCCTATTTTTCCCCATAAATTCTTCCGAAACACCCACATTCCGTTGGGTGGATTCTGCTGGTTTACGAGTATGTTTGAGCAAATTTTCATCAATATCGTTCATTAATTCTACACGTTCGGCACATATATACAAACGCACATATACATGTATATAGATCTGAGTTACTGTATTCTTGTGACTTACGGGTTATAATACGTCCTCGATATAAACAGAGTTTTCTTTTGTACTAAATAGCTCTATATTTTATAAACAAATGAATAATATCAATATACACTATAACGAACGCGTAAATTGTCGAAAGAAATACAAAATTCAAACGGAAGTACAATCCCTACAGAATCACTGTGCTCTCTAAATCCAAACCCATCCTTGGATTGATCAATCAAGAAGATCTCCAAGTTCAGGGATTTACAGGAGGCGAGCAGCAATCACTGGGATTGGCACCCTGAATCATTCTCCCAGATCAGGCTGGCAAATAATTATCTCGATCTTTCACTGATTTGCAATTATCTTTATTTACATTAAGTATAATTAATCGTGGTATATCGTAGAACTGATTTCTCTGGGCAGTAAATATTAAATTTATTCCTAATGCCTTCTTGTCTTCGTTGCAAGCGTAACGATTTTTTTTCTCGCGAATTTCGGCCCAAAAACCACGTTCCGGTGGGCGGATCCTGCTGGTTAACGAACTTGACCTTTCAAATTATACGAGAGATTTTCGTACTAAATTTAATCATAATCGGACTATTATTCAGTGAGATATAGCGGGAGGAACCGCGCTAAAAGCACGATAACGACAGTAGAATTTGCGATCATCTTATATGCATATTAACCCTACTTAATAAGTGTACAGGTTGTCACAAAAATAATGGCCATCCTTTGCCAGATGATTCTCCATTGCGAGATCGGAAAAATTAACCCCCGCAAAATTGACCTTGAAATGCTATTCAAGGTCAATTTTTTTTATTGCATATTTGGAATCTACGAGTCATAAGAAAGAAAAATGTCAACGGCACCATAGGTCAGAAATGACTCCTTATGATCAAAATGACCATTAACAGCGTATGCGTGGGCCATTCCATTCCAATCGTCAAATGGTGGGCGATTTTGATAATTTTTTTTTTAAATGTTTTACTAGCATTGCCTTACGCAAAGACACCTCGTTTGAATTTTTAAAAAAAGCATCTTCCGGTATAAAAAAATATAAGTGTATTGAACAACGGCCCTCTCTGCGGCATTCATTGAAGAACCATTAGTCACATTTCCAATTGACAGGAATGTTTTCATGAGGTTATTCTCGAAGCTTATCAAGAGCGCTTTGCTATAAGCTTTCAACCAATCGCTGAAACTACACATAAGGGATTTCACTGGTCATGTATGAATTTCATGAACCAGCCAGTCTTCGAGCCCCTCCCAGAATAGAGGATAGAATAATTTCCCTCGCCCGATCCAGGCCTACAATGGGGCTGAGAAGATTGGCCCATGCTACGGGAGTCTCGAGGATGACGGTCCGACGGATCCTTCGGGAAGAACGTCTCCCTTCAAATTATAGCAAGTTCAGGAGTTGAGGCGCGGGGATCAGGAGCAGAGAGCATTGTTTTGCAGGTGGGTGCTGGACATGTTGGAACGTCCTCCACACTTCCTGCAGCGGGTATTGAGGGCTGACGAAAGTTAGTTTTCCAGCGTCATCGTCCACAGCAGGAAAAATGAACGAGAATAACATGGACATTTAAAATAAATTTGAAAAATTCTCGCCAGGGCCTTAGCCGATTGAGGAGGATTTTGAAAGGAAGGTTGGCAGCTTACATCAGGAATGAAGCCCGAAATGCTGAAGCTGGAGAACAGGCCCAATTGCTACGGGCGCTGGAGTGATAATCTTCCAACTTTTTTTTTTTTCTGCCCACGGGCGAAGGCAATTATTCTATCCTCTATTCTGGGAGGGACTCCATGATTGGCTGGTTCATGAAATTCATACAAGACCAGTGAAATCCTTAATGAGTAATTTCAGCGATTGGTAGAAAGCTTATGACAAAGAGCTCTAGATAAGCTTGGAGAATAACCTCATGAGGGCATTCCTGTCAATTGTAAATTATTAGTCTCAAGCTGAATACCCGTGCTTCGTCACGGCAGATAAGTAGTTATTTTATTGCGTTAAATAATGTTTCATTAAAATTACGTTACTATACAATTTTGTGCAGTTTATTATAGCACGGTTCCCGTCATACTATATGTTTTTCAATGGGCGTTAAAATTTAAAAGTTCATGTTTCCAAAAAGTTATTTGGAAACACCCATTATATTTGCGACCATTACCAAGGTTATAGGCGAGGAGGCTGTGCAAGGGTTCCGGATATTATTACCTCGCCTGGAAAACCTAAGGATATGCCATACATCACGGTTTGACCGGGACTGTCCCGGTGTTTTGCAATTGTTTCGGTGTCCCGCCCGGTTTTATCAATGTCCCGGAAAAGGCTGGAAGATGTAAAAAGTAATGAATTCATGTTTATAAGAATCTTTTATAAATCGGTTACTTTTCTACAATCAACATTTTTACTACTGCTCACAGTGTCAAAGATATGAGAAGTAATCTAACTGTAAAACGCTGGAACTACCTGCACAGCGCTGCCAGCTGCCAGACACTACTATTTGGCTGAGAGATTTTCTTAAGAAAATCAAGTAGCAAAAAAAGTTCCGTTCTTATTTTTAAGGTTTGGGTAGACTAACAGTTCGGGATCCCCCCTTCCCGTTACTTGCTAGGCTTAAAACTCACCATTTTGCTTATAATTTGTACTGTTTTTATTCCCAACCCCCCCTGGTATGCCCATCCCATATTAATGTGTCTCGGTTTAACTCTCCAAAAATATGGCAAGCCTATCTGACGGGAACAGGGAGAAAAGAAACGCAATTAAAACTCTATGAGTGACAGTTTATTTCTAGTAATTCGAGGACTGCCATCATAGTGGAAATTAACCTCAATTAAAAATAATACTATGAAATAGATAATGTACGGTAACAGCTGTTCTGTTATGGTCCTAGCAACGCTTGCTGCCTAGGCTTGCATGCTCTAACATACTCAAACTTTAAACCCCTCTAAAAATACTTAAAAAATCGAATATCAAAAAATCCTTTCTTATTGAGTGCCTACGTTATATAGGGAGTGTCCATGCAAAATTTCAAAATTTTCTGTCGAGCGGCTTGGGCTGGGCGATGATAGGTTATGAGTGAGTCAGTGAGTGAGCGAGTGGTATTTGACAAATATATAGTAGATGATTCTTCAATGGATGCCGCTGAGAGGCTCGTTTTTCAATATACTTATATTTTTTATGCACGAAGATGGATTTATAAAAAAATCGAACGATGTTTTTTTGTGTAAGTCATTGTTAGTAGAACATGTAAACAAAAAAAAATTAACAAAATCGGCCACCAGTTGTCGATTGGAATTGAATGGCACACGTATACGCTGTTAATGGTCTTTTTGACCATAAGAAGTCATTTTTGACCTATGGTGCCGTTGACTTTTTTCTTCCACATGACTCGTAGATTCAAAACATGCAATAAAAATATTTGACCTTGAATAACATTTCAAGGTCAATTTTGCTGGGGTCAATATGGGAGTTATTTTTTCCGATCTCGCATTGGAAAATCATCTGGCAAACGGATGACCATTATTTTTGTGACACCCTGTACATTTTGTCCATTGCGAGGTGGATATAAGGCTAAGTCGGCTTAATTTCGGAAAGGACTTACACATTGTTCAATTAAAATAAAACATACTGACTAGACTCCGTAGTGAAAATACCCCTACTTACTCTCGGCCACCTAACGACAAAAAGGAACAGACTAGTTTGTAAACAGTGCAACAAAACAGTCCCAAGTGAGCATATACTATCAAACTGCAGAAATCGACAACCATAGCAGATGTTAGCCACACTACATCAGAAATCGTTTTTTATGTGTAATTTACCATGTTCTTATTTTTTTCTTTTAATTTTGTTTTTAACGGCTAATGTTAAAAGAAATTATAAAACAGATCTGTTTCACAGATATAGTGAAAGTAGTCAAAGTAATGCTCCAGGAATAAAATAAAATAACAATTAAAATAAGTATTTTTGATTATAGAAAAAACGTTCCTTTGATATTTTTATGATTCAGTATTTTTTATGTTCAAGACTATTGATTTTCGCGTGGCACGAACCTGCAACTCTGGTTAGGAAAAGCTGATTATAAAAAAAATATTCAAAGATCCAAAGACATTGCATTCCTTATATTTAAAATAAAAGCCACTTTGCCTTTACAGAAAAATATATTATTCAATTGAAATCTCTGTTAAAAACAAGTTGAGTTTCAGCTTTGATTTTTTTTTGTCGTACTTTAACATTGTTTTTGCTGATCTGTTGTTTTTGAATTGCTGCAGTTAATTTCCCTCAGTTGCGATTAACTATATTTAAAAAAAAAAAAAAAAAAAAAAAAAAAAAAAAAAAAAAAAAGGTGCAGGCCTACCAATCGACAGGGAGATTTATCTCTAACAGGCATTGGATTTACTGCTTGTGTTGGCAAGCCTGAACCAACCCACTTGGAATCAGGTTGGCAAACATTCCACCACTCCCCCGCCGTAAACCAATCTTTTCTTATAGTGCATTAAATCCTTACTGCTTCTTTTCTCATTAACGGGGAATCCCTAGGATTATATAATGGTTTTCAGCGCATTTCGTTCTTCACGGGAATAGTACTTTTGTTTTAACACGAGCCAAAACGTTTTTCTGTGCAGAACGTCTATTTTTTTTCTTATTTAACGGCGCATCAACTATTTGGCTAAAGAACGTCTATTATACACGTCTATGAGTAGCAAAATGACTGGCTTTCAAATTATATTCATGGACTAGCTGAATACCCGTGCTTCGTCACGGCAGATAAGTAGTTATTTTATTGCGTTAAATAATGTTTCATTAAAATTACGTTACTACACAATTCTGTGCAGTTTATTACAGCACGGTTCCAGTCATACTATATTTTATTCAATGGGCGTTAAAATTTAAAAGTTTATGTTTCCAAGAAGTCATATGGTAACATCCAATATATTTACGATTATTACCAAGGTTATAGGCGAGGAGGCTGTGCAAGGGTTCCGGATATTATTACCTCGCCTGGAAAACCTAAGGATATCCCATACATCACGGTTTGACCGGGACTGTCCCGGTATTTTGCAATTGTTTCGGTGTCCCGCCCAGTTTTATCAATGTCCCGGAAAAGGCTGTAAGATGTAAAAAGTAATGAATTCATGTTTATAAGAATCTTTTTTAAATCGGTTACTTTTCTACAATTAACATTTTTACTACTGCTCACAGTGTCAAAGAAATGAGAAGTAATGTAACTGTAAAACGCTGGAACTACCTGCACAGCGCTGCCAGCTGCCAGAAACTACTATTTGGCTGAGAGATTGTTTTAAGAAAATCAAGTAGCAAAAAAAGTTCCCTTCTTATTTTTAAGGTTTGGGTCGACTAACAGTTGCGGATCCCCCCTTCCCGTTAGTTGCTAGGCTTAAAACTCACCAACCATTTTGCTTATAATTTTTATACTCTTTTTATCCCCCCCCCCCTGGTATGCCCATCCCATATTAATGTGTCTCGGTTTAACTCTCCAAAAATATGGCAAGCCTATCTGACGGGGACAGGCAGAAAAGAAACGCAATTAAAACTCTATGAGGGAGAGTTAATTTCTAGTAATTCAAGGTCTGCCATCATAGTTGAAATTAACCTCAATTAGAAATAAAACTATGAGATAGATAATGTAAGGTAACAGCTGTTCTTTATCGTCCTAGCAACGCAAAGCTTGCTATTTATATATATATATATATATATATATATATATATATATATATATATATATATGTATAGTATATATATATATATATATATATATATATATACACATACACCGTAAAATGGGGTCGCATTAGTACAGAGTGGTGAAATTGGTACAGACCTATACTGATTATATATTTGTCAGAGAGCGAGCATATATATATATATATATATATATATATATATATATATATATATATATATATCCGAAGGGTTCCTATTGCAACCTCCTTTAACCGGTTACAACAGGGTCTATAAACAATCCTAGCAGGTTGAAGCCCGGAGTTATACATATAAACTTATGTAGTCAGTAAAAAAAGTAAACAAGATATTATGACATCCTGTTATTAGAGTGTGGCCAGTACCTGAATGGGTGACCATCCACGAGCAGGTGGCATTACAAAAGGGTAGCAACCTATAATACCCCGGCGTTAAGTGCCCAATTGTTGAAAATCTGTAAACCAAAAAACTATTAAGCTATTAATACTTGACAAAAAATAAAAAGGCTACTTGATAACCGATATATTTTACATGTTATTCAGCAGAGGGAAAGCGAAACAATAAACTTAAATTGATCATTATGAGTAAATAATCGTAAATCTACTCATTTCGCACCTTTAGTCGCTGATAAAATAATAAATGACGAGGCCCTAGTTCTCAAATGAGTACGTTCTTGCGACCAGGCTTTTTATTTCTTTGAATGAAATGAGCTTTTAAAATACTGTAAAATATCTATCATGAAAATATCTACCAGAAAATCAGTAAATTTTCAAATTTTTATTTACTGCAGTTCCTTCGTTGGTGAAAAATGCAGGGAGTTTGCACATCTCCTACGTGGCAGTTTTTTGTAATATTTCTTCTTTCACATATTTTCACCTCTTGGTTTGTACACTACAAAATTTTCTGTGATCATGATTGTATCCTGTTAATGGCGGTACTTAAATATGTATAAGAATATCCATCCGTAATATACACCCTGAGTGTATGCACCAAGATACGGCCAGCTGTTATGGTTAGAAGTTTTTTTGTTTTGTTGGTTTGTTTATTATTCACATATCCAACCAAGAGCATGAATGTTATGATTGTGCTTCAGACGACTCTAAAGCGTTGATGTTGGCCCCCTAACGTTGGAATGTTCTCTACCGCAGTGAAAATATGCTCCCATCCGAGACTGGTAGTTATAGCATCGTAAATCCGTAGCTGGAGTGTCTAGTCCCTACCTCTCATACACATATTGTTGAAGCACCACACATAATGGCAGTGTGTTGTTACAGCTATACGGAGAGAATGGTATCTCTGCAGACATATTTTCGTTATTTCGGTGGGACTGTACTTGAAAGAATTTTCTACAGAAAAAAAAAAACAACCTAAATTTATTCATGAAACCTATCTTCGATTGATAGATAAGTGTTTGTTCCTGTTATTGAAAGAAAAACAGTGAATGGGACATTATCTGCAACCTCACTCGCATATAATGACACTATATGACGAACCAGACTGCAGAATGTTTAATGTGACGTGGACAATATAACACATACACTCGGACTGCTGGGAACGGACATACCACACGACATGCGAAAGATACTGATGGAAGGTAGCCAATATATAGACACTATTATTTAACATTTAAAGATCAAAAAAATTTATAATAAAAAATAAAAATGAAATGTTATTGAAAAAATATGTCATTGGGATGTATCATATATCACTATCAGCTTCACATTCTAAAAAAAAAATGTTTACTTTTTCCTTAGTTATACAATACGTTGTACCAACGTATTATTATCTGCATGCGTTTAGACATATACACAAATATTTTATATACATTGTATATGATGTATACTATACAATGTATGTGAAATATTTGTATATTACAAATCAGAAACTATTTATTTCAAATCAAAATTATTTGGGTCAGTTTGACTATCCTAACATGCCACAATAAATCTTGCAAATCGGTTCATTGCGCACTTGTAAGAACTATCTATGTAAATAAGAAAGATAATAAGATGTCGATTCCATGAATCACCGAGATATGTGTCTGAGTGTTCTCAGATTACGTTCGAATCTAGAAGTAAATTCTGCCTAAGGCTGAACCTACATTGGACGTATTTCTCCCGACCCGATCCGATCCGATTTAGTCACAGCTCGCCAGTAATGACCTCGTAGTGAAGTGAAAATGAGTGATAAATTTAAGAAATACCATCTAATAAAAACCTTGGATTAGGTAGAATGTTGGAGATATGAAGGAGGATTTGAGAGGCCAATCAATCTTCTGGAAGTATATCAGTTTTGAAAAAATAAATATTAGTGTAATAGTTAATTTTTTCCTGTTACACTACGATAAGAGATGCATTAGTATTCATGTTTTAAAATTATTTATAAGAAAGGTAGCTAGAAGGTTACAAGCATTGAAAGGTTATAAATATATTTTCACATAATTTAATAAACAAGGAAACAAAAATGTGAATTGACTAAGTTGTTCTAAATTTGATTAGCTTTCATTAAAAAAAAAGAAAAAAAAGAAAAAAAAAAAATCGGTTAAAGTTAAGTGGCTATAGACCTTTTTGAAACACAATATGTCGTTTAGCGCTACTGTGCGTCGTCGCTCCGGCAAAATATCCGGCACAGACGTATTGTTAAGCCGTATATGGTGATGGAGACCTGCAAATTATCAATAGTTGGTATTATCTCCTCCTACATGCTGGCATGTATCCCCGGCAGTGCGGTATCCAGCGACAAAGTTTAAAAAATAGTTGGGTATTATATGCAGTTCAGACCAATAAATTAATTTGCCTTTAGCAATTGTATTTTTTTTTCTCGCCACATTAGTCTCTGTTTAATATTTACACTACCTAAATCCTTTGGTATAATATCTTTGAAGCCATAAAATTAATCGCGGAAGCCATGATGGAGTGAGGATCCCGAGGGAAGATTGGCAAAGTGCGGTCAATCGGCTTGGGCTAGCTGCATTTATTGGACTAAATTGGACGAGAGTGTGTCTTCCTCATCTCTTCCAATCATTCCTTACTAGAATGAAGAGGCTGTCAAGGACCTAGTAGGAAATGCTTTTTACAACGTTCGGGAGAGTTTCCTGGTTGATATTTTGTTTTTGTTTCGAGAAATAAAGATCTTCGTGGACTTTTTTAGTCCCCAATCCCTCTCTCAACTTTATTAGAAGCAAAAAACGTTGTCTGCCGTATAATATTCTTCTCATTTAAACCTAACCTCATTACCCTTCACTCATTACCCTACCATCGCCAAGCCCAAAACAATTGATAGACAAATTTGAATTTTTGCGTGTACGTCCCTCTAGGATTAAAACACTCGCTAAGCAAGGCTTTTTTGATTTTAAAAAGTTTAAATATTTTTAGAGGGGTTAGCCCAGGCAGCGTGCGTTGCTAGGACTATAACTCATAAGGTCAACGCACTTCTTGGTAATGCGCCCAAATGACAACTTGGGAACATGGATTTTTTTAATTGTTATCGTCCATTTATTATTGACAACGAATTTTAACATGCACTTTTTAAACTCCGGATACTGGTAACCTATAGGTAATAAGGCTCATCTCTACGTTATATCTTTGTTGACACTGGTCCGGAGCGCCCCAGTATCAAGAAACACTATACTTTGATTCCTTATTAACCGATGAATAACAAATAGTATGAAGGGAACCGCCCTATAATAAACTGCAAAAAAAATATGTAGTAGCGTAAATTTTGAAGATACATTATTTAGTATTATATTATACGCAATATAATAACTACTTATCTGCCGTGACAAAGCACGTGTATTCAGCTAGTACCTTTATAAGTTTAAAAATTGATAGTATTTAATTTATTCGCCTCATGGCTGAACAAGACGTACCAATATGTAGACAATGCACCTAACTGCTAACAATATATATATATATATATATATATATATATATATATATATATATATATATATATATAGGGCTTAGAAGTCAAGCAATAGTTGGGATTTCTCTGAGAAAAATAGTCAGATTTTCAGAAAAATCTGTATTGTGAACACTTCAGCATGCTCTATGAGAGCCTTTCTCGCCAGTGGATGCCAAGTTGATGGAGGAAGGCCTAAGATAAAGCTAGGAATTGTAGACCGAAATTGTAGAATTCTAAAATTTCACTGTAACTGTAGGTCATTTAAGAGTTATCTTTGGTATTCTTCCATCCTAGGCACTCATTGCAGAAGAAAACTCTATGCCTATGTAGTTTAAGTGCTATCATCCGTGCTATGTAAAATTATTTTTCCGGTCTATCTATGTAAAATGATATACCATCTGTCAATGTAAAATTCTACTAGATGTTAAGCTCTTATCGCCAAAACTACCAAGAGTCCAATAAATAAACAAATGTTAGGTTTGCTGTAAAAGAGGATTTATTAACCTTAAATATTAACCCACTCAGTAGCAATCTGTAAGCAACAATAAATGTCTACCCAGGCCTCCATTTCCACGACTTGGATCCCAAGTAAACACTCAAGCCCGAAACTCATCTCGCCTTATATGCTGCCGTATTGTGCGGCTTGAATATGTGTATTCAAGGAGAAAGGCTCACGAGGATGTATTTCGTATTGGTTTTCAGACCTCTATTCAAGGTGCATATTTCTTATTGGAAGCCAATATTTTTACTTTACTTACCTTTCAGAGCTTCTTTCTGAACGATTTCCAATCCATCGTATCTAGATTTGCGTACTTTTCGAATGGAGCCTTGAAGAGATAAGTAAACGGATCTGTTACGTTCTTTCGGGATAAAATTGAAGTATTATAAAGGCTGTCCATCAGGAGCATTGTAAACATAGCATTTTCACAGTACACACTCCACAAAGATACAACCAATTCAATAATTTCAGAAGGTTAATTTTTTTTGTAACAATTAGCTTATTCAATCCTTTAAAAAAAAGTCTTGAGTTAAATACCAACTTCAACTGGTCCAATATGGCTACTTTTCACGTTTTCGCCATTATTTTAGAATTTTTTATAAATCGCTTCGAAGAAAAACAAAAATTACGGCACATATATATTGCTGAGGTGCCTTAGCATAAAATTCTGAGAACCAATAAATCTCTTCTCATTACTACCTTTACTTACGACAACCGTAAACTGTTTCCTTATGTTAAGAAAGAATTTGTTTGTATATTTCGTATGAAACGTTTTCCTCTTTTTTTTTTTTGCACTCATTATTTCTTGATTAACGTTTCTTAAATTACGTACATATTTACTACAATCTCGTAATTTGTATCCAATTATATACATACATACTAAAATCCTCAGTAAATGTAGATGGAATTAGTTTTGATTCTTCATTTCTCTGGAGTATGTTCCTTTTGTTGCTCGGTGCCGGTCTCATGGCTATTGATGTAGAGAGCTAGCGATATGGAAGTAAGTTCAACAGAGTGAATAGTGTAAAAACTCTTTACTTTTTTCTTTTTTTTTAAATTTTTGTCTTATTTCTAGGACTGTTTTTGCAACCACAATGTTGATATTCGGTTGCGGTATGCTCCATGGATGGGTAGATTCCATTTTCGGTAGGTGGGAGAAATTTTCAAGCAAGGTTTCTACTGTGGAGTTCATTCCTATTCCTAGCATTTAGTGGATAATGGTTTAGTTTCAAATTTTCGTTAAGGAACCTATAATTGGTTTTTAATGAGTAATACAGAAAACTGTTTAAATTGTTTTACGGCCCATTAAAATCTTGGTTCTAAACATGAATTGCGGAGGAGGGAAATTTTTCACCCGGCCTATGGATGAAAAAACTCACCCTACTGCAGGCAAACCCGCTTTTAGGTGGGTAAGAATTAAATGAGCTATCTGCCCTACCCCGGGGAAACCTAGATGTTTTTTTTTCTTTTTTAATTGCATCGAATTCATTATATTATTACAAGGAAACGTATAATTTTTTCTCGAGTCAATTTGCACGAGATGGATTGTATACCAGATTGTGTAATTGTGCAATATCAGACATTTTTATTTATCTGTTTGTACTTTTATGAAAATTAAATTCATTTCACTATTACTACAATATAAACAGAGACTTTATGAATTCAATGAAAAATGACTGAAAAATTATTAATTGACGAAAGAACCTTTATTATGAATTAAAATAATATTTAAAAGGCACCGTAGAAAAATGTCCTTTGTCCAATTCCTTATGTCCCGGATATAAGGAATAATAGATCAAAAAGAGAATCCTTAATATCTTTTCTTATGAAGCAATTTTATTCCATTTGGAGTAAACTAAAAAGAATTGTTAAAAGGTGAACCTTTATACTCTACAATTCATTATTAACAAGATAAATATTCTTATTGAAGAAATTTATGATGGCAAAATTAACTTATTTACATACACCCCCGAAATATTGCCCGGGCATTTTTGAGCTTTACAAGTTTTAATCTCTTTACAGTGAGTTTCTTTCTTTCCTACAAAAATGGGCCATTGCCGCCATAACAACTCCCTAATAGAACGTTTACTTATTATTTATTTTAAAATTATTTTACTCAACGTATGATTTCCTAAGACCTAACGCTGTGAGACTTAAAATCAATTCAGCTGTCTCTACAGTTTTAATCCATCGCGATGGTCTAAATTCGAATGACGATGCATCGTAGAACCACATCAAACTATGTCTTTTAGTTTAGCAGGAGGTTTCAACGTTAGAGTACCACTGTATGTCTGTTGTAGACTTTCAGGTGTCAGGGATTTCTCATTTTTAGTGTCACGGAATTTTGTGCTACCTGAATGCATACAGTAAACCTATAACGGATGGTTCCTTGTTTAACCGCCTCCACATCATAAATGAAAACTCTGTCTTCATTTATGGCTTACTTATCTTTCTTACGAATAGGTTTTATAATGTAAGAAGCTTTCAAAAACCTGGCCACATGTACAACTAAATAATTTTTGCACAAATTTTGGACTAATCTCACATATTCGGAAGAAAGAAAACATCTTTCACTCACTCTGACGGATATTTTGAGAACTACCAAGAGAGGAGATAACTTCTTGATAAACGAAACGAAAGAATGATTTTTTTCCCCCAAGGAACGGTTATTAACCCTGTTTGGTTTAAAAATGGAGCTTACTCTTTGTTGCTGCAAACCCTTTAAGTTAAATTAATGTATTATTGATGAATAGGCTATGCTTTTTATATTCATTTGAAAATATTTTTTTTGTCCATCATTGGTTATTGCCAATAACCTTAGATTGCCATATATATCCTTAGATTTTTTTTTTTTTTTTTTAATGAGGCTATTTTTCTTATGGTTTAATGATCTGAATTGACAGTAAAATTTAAGTAAGTTTACTCTATAAGGGATTGTAGAATAGGTTTTTTTTCGAGTATATATGCGCTAATTCTATTTCTATGGGTGGATTGCACAGTTAAGATATATCATTTCATACTTTCATTCAGAACGGTAGACATCGATTAATTTATAAATTGTTAGGAATAACTTATTCTATGAAATGTAAGAGGTTGTAGTTAAGAGCGACAATTCAGAGTTGAGGAAATAGCACCTAATAACTTTGGAGCTGGCGTAAAACCGGACGAATAAGCAACCTACTTTAAACTTCTTTGAAGTTGTTGGAAGGTCAAATTTGATTGATCATGGAATACCAAGAAGGTTTAAAAACAAATCATTCTTTTTTTATGGTTTCTCTTTGAAGTTTTCAGGCCAACATGCTAAGGTAGAATTTATCGCACGATTTCTATAACGAGAACGTAAAGTGTATCAAATTGATATTTGTTTCTCGTTCTTTCAGCGTTTATGACTTCCTTAAGGTTTAAGAATGACTTATTCAGTATTTATTTTATCTTCTAGTGTCTTCGTTCATGGTTTGGATTCGGCCTCCCTGAAAGACTCTAGGCCAAACCAGCCTTTAATTAATTTATTAATGGGTTCCTTGGTCTAATGACCCAAGCAGTCTAAGCAGCAAAGATAAATCAGGCGGCCGGAGCATAGTACTGACCACACTTTCTCCCTGTTGTGCTGTATGGTCATGAACCAGATACCTCTATAGTATCTGCCCCTCAGGGTCCTTGTGGTATTTTACAGGACTGATTATTTTTTTATTTAAATACGTTTTGAGAATTGATGAGCATATTTAGAAATTCTGGTATAAAAATACTGTCCACCACCTCATTCCTATGAATAGTAACATTTGTATCTAAGTATATTTTTTTAGTTTCAGTCTAATTACTTTGATCACTGAATGGCTTTGAATGATGGGGATCTTATTTCAAACCTTAAAGCCTGTTATCATATTATTGTGCAACCCTTGCGAACATAGATTTTCACTAAAGTTCGGTATATATAAAATTTTAGATACATACAAGTCTGTGGAGGGATGTGTAACGGAGCATGAAACATGTCGGGCAAATAAAGCAGATTTAAGTGTAAATTGAGACAATTTATTTGAAAGGTTATGAAAGCAGTGTAAATCGTAGAGTATATTATGACATAAACAAGCAACCTTCGTCTTATTTTCCTTCTCATTGCTGTATAAAGACCTTGATCTGCCAATAGTCCGAACATCCAATCCGTGGTTATTGGAGGTGGCGGAGGGTAAAATAACTATAACCCTTAGGGTGAGATCCATCCCTAAATCCTGTAAGCCCCTCCAAGATTTACTACTAAATTCTACTAATATATATGAGATCATATTATATATCTGGCCGAGGTCGTAAATTTCATTTCATGCGGGTTTTCTGCAAAATAAAATTTGTTATTCTTTTGCAGCCGCTTTCCATATGATTTCATTAAGTGTTGAGTACTACACTTCCTAATAGATAGGAAACACACGGACCATTAAAACGTTCTATCTAACAACCATCAGCTGTTGAAGAGCATAATCGGTTGGTAAAATGAAACATTTTCTTTTTAGCAAAGATCTTCCTTCTTTGCAAGGAAGAATTCATTTAGCAATATTGGATGGTTCTAGCATGAAAAAAATAATTGAAATAATTTAGGCACCCGATGAAAGTGAGTAAAGGCGTTGCAACTCCGGTCCTATGGTTGTGGGTTCGAGCCTAACTACAGACTTTTCATTGGAAATGAGATAATGAATTCACGTCTATCCTTTCTGGAAAAGGGCGCTAACCTTTAGATAACCAATCTCAAAGAAGCTAAGTTATTTGTAAATGGATGTAAACATTTCAAGGTAATAAATTGGGAAGAAACATAATACTTAATTAATTAATTCACGAAAAATAGAGCTGTTGACTATTTTATTCATTGATCTGAAATTGACTATCAGCGCCCGGAGCTAACAGTTCATAGAAATTTCGTTTTAAAAAAAATTTAGTTTTGTGTTTTTCGGTTTACATCATATGAAATGTTCTATTTATTTTACACAAATAAAATACAAAAAATATTGTATAACCCAAAATTATCATCTGCTTTATTTAAAACATATTAAATTGAAGATGTTACAACATAAATGGGTATCACGATTAGGTTTAAAATAATTTCTCATTTTATTTGGAATATTTATTTATGTGGCTATTCCAAAATATATTTTATTACACTTTAAAGAAATAAATTATATGAATAATTATCTCTTCTCGTGTAAAAAACTATTTTAATAATTTATGGATTATAATATTCATTAATGTGTTACCTGCAAATAATAAAATAAATAATTCAAAAATATACAAAATGCTTGGCCTTCCTCATTGGTGCAATCTTAATTTTTTTTTTTTTTTTTTTTTGAAAAATCCATTAATGCTGTTAGAATTTCGTCTTTTCTAGGATTTCTCAAAGTTATTTTTATATTTTTGTACGTATAATTTCTATGCAAATTGAGTTTGAATTAGCAGAAGAGCATTAATGTGGCTAAACATACCACGAATGAAGGGTTTTGAACATGGGCGTATATAGAAAATAATTTCAGAGGGGGCTTGGAAATTTCGGGGGGGGGGGGCTGAGACCATTTCCGGTGTATGGAATACTAACAATTTAGATCTTGGACGAGTTTTAGCCAACTTAAACGCTATTACAGCCAAAATAGAATGTGTTTTATGAACTAAATGATCTTATTTAATTGATTTTTAAGGGTTTTATGAAATTTTTACCGTTCAAATCAAACTTTTGAGGGGCTGCAGCCCCCTCAGCCCCTCCCCCCTTATATACGCCCATGGTTTTCAATGAAGATTGTGCAAATCGGTACAATCATATGCTGTATCCGAGGTAAAGTACATATGTGTATTTACCAATTTCGCCGTGCTGGTAAATGGTTGTATCCAAGCTAATTAAAGTTTCACAGAAATGAGGACTGCATGCAGTACGTAAACAAATGTATCGAAAAACGGAGCAGTAGAAAGACCTTCTCGGTTATAAAAATATTTCATTCTGTGGACATTATTTAACAATTAATGTGGTTAATGCCATTTATGAGCTATGTGAATGAATCTGGTTTCAAATAGGAAAAACATTTTTTTTTAACCATCGTTAAGTTAATTGAAGGAAGACATTGAATTTTTTTGACATCAGAATTGCAAATAACTCAAATGCAAAATACTTTGGCCCCCTCGAGAAGAAAGTTCTTAAACTGCCATAGACTACTTGCATATTCACATCCTCATGTTTGGTGTTCAGTAATTAAAGCAGTAAATATTTTTTTTTCTTTTTTTTTTTTAAATACCACTACTACAGACGATGTGCTTATTTAATCCTGGATGGTAGCCACGTCACTCCGAATTACGCTAGTTCCCTGAGATTTCCTAAAAAAGGTCTTTAACAGGACATCGGAAGCCTTTGTAACATGTCGCAAAAGGTGTTAGAATCTTAGTAGGATAAACTAAAATTAACGGCCTTCCTGGTCCCTAAAAAAACACTATAGATGCCAATAGGATTTAGGAAAACCTCTAAAGAACGTGAGCAGTAACAGTAAACTGCTCGAGAAATGCAAGAAACTTTTAGTATGGATACATTTTATGCTTTGTGAATGAAATCACATATTTCACTGGAATCCGCTAAGATGACACTCTTCCTTTGAGTCGAAGTTTTTTCATAATTTGTTATATTGTTAGATATTTCTTAACAATGAAATCTCCAGATTAATTGTTTCCTGTGCCAACGTATAGTCTATAATGAAAAAAAAATGAATTGATACGTTTTTAATTACATTTATAGGGGTCTGCCCTTGGTCTAGTGGCTAATGTTTTGGATTCACGTGTGGTAGATGAGGTTTCGAATCCCACCGGCAGCAGGGATTTTTCTAATTTCAGGGCCTGTATAGAAAGCTCCCGGCTGCTCTATTTGGATGTCGGCGTAATGGCTGAAAAGGAATATACTTTTCCAAGTTTTGATTGGAACGAAAATCCTGAAAGTGTTTAGAAAGAACCTCTCAACAAGAAGCAATCCTATTGGAAAGCTATAAGAAGATTCCATGCTCTAAAGGAGATGGAAGACCAATCCGTATTCCTCAAGGTAATCCTTTAGAGATTTTCGACGTGGACATACACACATGCGTATATACACATTCCAATATCACAATACATGAGAATATAAAGTACAGTCCGTTCTTTAGATGGAATAGTTCAGTTAGATGGAATAGTTCAGTTAGATGGAATAGTTCAGGTAGATGGAATAGTTCAGGTAGATGGAATAGTTCAGGTAGATGGAATAGTTCTAATCCCGCATGCGCGAAATTCTGAGGGAAATATTCCGTACGGTTCCGCCATTTGCAACTCCCATACAATGAACTACACGCTACTTTAAACTCAATTAAAAGTGATTATGTCTCGTTTAGGGCCAGCGAATGCTTTGAGAGGTCAGGCAAGGGAGATAGTGTTTAATATTTATCAATACTTAGCAAATCTATGGCTATGTCGTCTTGTTTATTAAATTAAAAAATATTTTATCCAGGTATTTAATACCTGTTTTTTTGTTAACTGCCTTTTTCCTATTTTTAATTATGTGTATATTTTCCTTTATTTTTCGTTTTATGGGGTTTTCTCTTTATCTAATACCTTTACCGTGTCAAAATTAAATGTGTGGCTATATTGTATCGGATGATCCACCAATGGAGTCTTCTTTTCGGTCTCGTCAAGGTTTTTGGCGTGTTGTTGTTTAACAACATTATATTAAAAATAGGAAAAAGGCCGAAAATAGGGGAAAAACAGATATTCAATACCTGGATAAAATATTTTTTAATTTAATAAACCAGACGACATAAAATGAATTATTTTATAAAATTACAAAAACTTCTTTTGGAAAATCGACATTTACCCTAATACTATCTATTTTAAACAGCTGATACCTAGTAGACATGATTGATCTTATCAGTCGAGACGTGGCCCTACCTGCGGAAGGTTCTCTAATGGATAGGCTGTAACCATATTTTATTGTATTTAGTTTAAGTGCTCCTGAAGAGGCGTCTCAGCGACGCGAAACATGTAGAGCGTAATAAAAGAGTACAGAAGAAAGTAAGTGTGTTTTTATAAAATTGACCTTCTGCCACAGACGAATATACTAAATATAATATATTAAAAATTATGCATAGTACGAATTCACTCTTACTCGAAAAAAATAAAACATGAAACTGTAATATGACTGGGGGTCTCTAAATCTTTGTCATGGGTGACGCATAGTTCTAACGGAAGTGACACGTCATGGTTCACGTGAAATGAAATTTATTTATTTATTCATTCATTTCGAGAGCTTCGCAACAAGGGTGATCTGCTCTATTGAATAACAAAGAATAAAAACAATAAAAATGAAAAAAAGGGGGATAAATGATAATAATAAATACAATGAAGTAATTGGTTTTGAATTAATTGGTCATGATCTCAAATTAAATAGAATCCGATGATAGGTGATAACATAGGGCTTTGATTATAATAATAATTGGTCTAATAATATGGTGACCAGCCGAAAAAATAAAATAAAATAAAATAAATAATAAAAAGAAAAGCAAGAATAAATAAATAAAATAAATAAAAATAAATAAATAAAGGAATAAGGAACATAAATTAAAATAATAATGACAATAAATAAAAGATATAAAGGAATGAATAGGTTGACAATTATTGTAAGATCAGAAATTTTGTAGGGAATTAAGATCGTGGGTCATTTGTAATATTACTATATTTTATTGTACGTATTCGTGGTCATTAAGTATGTGAGTATGGTATGAATATATGGGCTCTTTTCTGCTAACAGCTCGCTAAGGTCATGAGGTGCCTGTAGGTTGTCTCTTTTCATGCAGTCTGTTAGTAGGTGTTTCACTGTTAAAGGAACGTTGCACGTATCGCATCTAGGCTTGTCTTGTTTCGTAAATAGGTGTGAGTGAGTGAGGCGTGTATGTCCGATTCTCAGTCTTGTTAGTACAACTTCGTCACGTCTGGTTCTCAGTGTGTTTGACGTATAAGGTCGTATATTGCTCTTTATTTTCCTTAGGTGGTTATCTGGAGTGCTATACCAAGTGGCGTGCCACCTATTCAGGACTGCTCTTGTTATTGTTATTTGTAGGTCTTGAACTGTAAGTAAGTACTGGTCGTTCGGTTGGCTTGTAGTAGCAAGTTTTGCATGTTCATCCGCTAATGTAGACTGTCCGATGTTCTCATGACCAGGAACCCATATCATTGTTACCATTGTGTGTTGGTCCTTTAGTCTCAGTAGTTCTTGTACAATTTTGATGATGATCGGGTTGGTGTTGTAGATATTGTATAGGGAGAGTAAACAACTTAATGAATCTGTACATAGTATTATGTGTGGTATTGTAGTCTGTACGTTAGATAGGCCCAAAAGTATACCTTGCAGCTCTGCTGAATATATACTTGTGTCTAATGGAAGGCTCATCTGATATACCTTTTCTCCTAAAACAGCTGCTGCGCCTACTCCGCTCTCTGTTTTGGACCCATCTGTGTATATTATTGGTGTATTTTTGTTGTTTCCTGTCAATTTGTTAAATGTGCTTCTGTAATAATTTTGAGATGAGACGTCAGATTTTTTAAATTTAGTCATTGTCAAGTCGATTTTTAGGTTGTTTACTCTCCAAGGTGGATGTGTGAGATGTTGATAAGGGTATGTAACAGAATTTATAAATGTAATATTATCTGTATTTTCGAGGAAGCGGATTAGGAGAGGTTTTTGTTTCGGTTGCTTGAGTACGTATTTGTTTATATAAGGGTTGTTTAAGAACCTCTTAACACATGGGGTGTTCAAAGTTTTTGATCTTACAATAAATTTAAGACAAATCATCTGGCGTCGATAATCCAATGAAGGTTCTCCAGATTCTGAATGAAGGCTACATATTGGACTGGATCTGAAAGCTCCTGTTGCAAGTCTTATACCTGTGTTGTGAATTGTGTCTAATGCTTTGAGTGTTGTCGAACTGGCAGATGAATATGCTATTGAACCGTAATCCAGTAGAGGCTTGGTGAAAGCTCTATAAAGTTTTAGCATGGTACATCTGTCAGCTCCCCATTTAGTATTGCTAAGAATTCTCAATAAATTCAACGATTTGTTGCATTTATAGAGAATACTTTTTATATGGGGTCCCCATGTCAGTTTTTTGTCGAATATTATTCCAAGAAATTTTAATGTGTCACTGTGTTTAATGTTGGTGTTATTTAATTTTAAATTTGTTGTTGGGAGGTTGTGTCTTTTAGAAAAAACTGTGCACTGTGATTTTTCCTCTGAAAATTGGAAGCCACTCCTTGAAGACCAATATTCGAGGGCGTGTATGGTATCTTGGATTATTTCTTCTGCAGTTTCGAAGTTTTTAGAAGAAATATATAGAAGAATGTCGTCGGCATATTGACAGTACGATACGCTTGGTGGGATAAAGGATCCGACGGAATTATTTGCTATGTTAAAAAGAGTGGTGCTCAAGACGCCTCCTTGAGGCACACCGTTTTCAAGTAAGAATTCATCGGAGAGCGTATTACCTATCCTCACTCTGAAGCGTCTGTTTGATAGAAATAGGGAGATATATCTAAATATATTTCCTTGTATCCCCCAGTCATTCATTTGAGACAAGATTAGCCGTCGCAAAAGCCGATCGTATGCTTTCTCCAAGTCGAGTGACACTGCGATTAGAGTCTCCTTCAACAGGAAACTATTGAGTATGTCACTCTCTAGATTAGCAATGTGGTGTTGCGTACTGTGATTTGGTCTGAACCCACACTGGAACTTTGAAAGAAGGTGGATTTTTTCTAAATACCAAACCAACCTTTTATTGACGAGTCTTTCCATAACCTTTGAAGTACAGCAGCGCAGCGATATCGGTCTATAACTCGACGGGCAATACTTGTCCTTCCCTGACTTAATAACTGGGATAACAACAAATTCGTTCCAGAGTGTAGGATAGGTACCTGTCTTGAAGATCTTGTTATACAGCATGAGAAGAGTAGCCAGACCTCTAGTGGGTAAGTTTTTAATTAGCTCGTAGGAAATGTTGTCTGGTCCCGGCGAAGTGTGACGTACGTCTGAAAGAACACATTTTAGTTCGTTCAGTGTGAATTCGTCATTCAGTGGATGTTCTAAGTCAGTAAGTATAGGTATATGTATGTTCTCAGTATAAATACCTATGAAATTTATTTTGGTATGAAAATAAATTCCCAATTCATTGGAAGAAATAACTAATTGGATATTAATTACTTCTCAAATCTGTAAAAAAGTAACTATTTCTGGATTTTAAGAGGGGGCAAGCTACTTTTTGCGAGAAGATCTTCGGAAAACCTTAAATGATGGGTTGAGAAGCCAAGGGGTACGGCCTCTTTCTTCTTCCAAAGCTCTGCAACTCTTCTACCTTGGCTGTTGTCCTCTTTGATTAACACGTAATTTATTGTAGAATCTATCCCCAAAAAAACATAAATGTGAAATAGAGGCCAAGTTCCTGCCCCCACAAAGAAACAATCCCTTCCTCAAAAATATCCCCTCCTAAACCCCCCCCCCCAAAACGCCTTACCATTCTACACTCCAAAAAAGTAGTATGAGTTGGTGTATTAATTCAACCAAAAATATTTGCCAATACTAGAGATGATACAAGAAAGAAATGTCCAAGTTCATTACTTGGAAGACCTCATAGTTACTTACTAAGAACAGTAAAGACACTTCAACTGACCTTTAAAAACAACAATAAAAATACTTATATCCAGTTACTAAAATATCACTTTCCTCAACCAGGTACATTCTTAAACTTGGCAATGTTTAGTTTTTCTCTAAAGATAATTTCGGCACAAAACAAAACATTGCCAAGTTTAAGAATATACCTGGTTGAGGAAAGTGATAATTTAGTAACTGGATATAAGTATTTTTATTGTTGTTTTTAAAGGTCAGTTGAAGTGTCTTTACTATTCTTAGAAAGTAACTATGAGGTCTTCTAAGTAATGTACTTGGACATTTCTTTCTTGTATCATCTCTTGTATTGGCAAATATTTTTGGTTGAATTAATACACCAACTCACACTACTTTTTTCGAGTGTAGAATGGTAAGGCGTTTTTTGGGGGGTTTTAGGAGGGGATATTTTTGAGGAAGGGAGTGTTTCTTTGTGGGGACAGGAACTTGGCCTCTATTTCACATTTATGTTTTTTTGGGGATCTCATTACTTTTTTCTAAGTATTAAATAGAATTTAGTTGCCGCATACCTACTGGCTTTTGTACTTCATTTAAATCCAGGGTCTTTGGATTCTGCATAAGGTTCTCCTTACTGCTTGATATTTGATACCAATAATCAACCTACATACATCTAATTACTAGACTAGAAAAGTTAGAAGCCCTTCCAGATGACAGTAATCTAGAGGACAAATTGATTGCTCTCTTAACTAAACTATTACACTGTAAAACACAGGAACCGTATCCCCAGGATAAAGATCACAATAGGGAAAGTGCAGAAGGCCTTCTAGAAAAATATAAGAACGAAGACGATACATTTTGAGTTTGTGATCCTAAATCGGTCAAATCGGTCAAACGGTGTGTATTTTTATAAGGAACAAACAGACAGACAGCTGATAGACAATTTAACCTAGCCTATGATTCTCCCCGTATAAAGACCCATCTGTGCCCCAAGTTTGGTCAAAATCGGTCAAACGGTACGGATTTGTAAGAGGAACAAACATATAGACAGACAGCTGGTATACGATTTTTACCGAGCCTATATGCGTCTAATTGTTTCTTAAAACATCAAATATAGAGTCTTCATACCGAGACAATTCATTTGATACCCCACATCATGGGTTTCGGACGGAATGATGGGTTACCGAAGTACAAAACTGGAACGCCCCCGCCCCGGAAGCGGAGTCAAACACAAATTTTCGCGATTTTTCAATTTTTTGCTTTAATAACGTCTTCATATCTATCTTCATGCAAAATTTCAAGTCTCTAGCATCATGGGAAGTGCCTAATAATTTTGATGAGTGAGTGAGTGAGTGAGTGAGTCCTATAAATCCCGATTTTCGATCGCTTATATATCAGAAACTATTTGATGTAGAATTATGAAAATTTCCTGTTTTACTCAGATCTAGTAGTATAATACCTGTGTAAAATTTCATAACTTTATCTTTACCTGGTTGAAAGTTATGAGAGGGTAAAAATCGGCTCTAAGACCACCTGTAATATACACACAGTATGCTTAGGCCGGAACTTGGCCTGGCGCACTACCGTGCGCCTAGATAGTTGTATGGAGGAATAAATAGGAGCAGCTCTCGCAAGTCCTTGTGTTTTTACCAATGTACTACCAGAACTTAACAGTGTGCCGGCTTTGGTTTTTCGTCCTACATCATCACTGAGCAAGGTTAATTTTTTAACTGTCGCTGGAATAGCATTGATAAACTTCAGCAAACCAGACAGTATCTCTTCACAACCTCTATTGGCCTAACCACGTGTACATTGCCAGTCCCTAGGTTGTGTACACAGAAGTTGTAAATGAATGGGCTTATATAAGGGGGGGGCTGCAGCCCCCCCCCTCCCCGAAATTTCAGTTGGTGGTAAAAATGTGTCATAAAACCCTTAAAAATAAATTAAATAAGATCACTTAGTTTAAAAAAAATAATATATTATTTTAGATGTAATAGCGTTTTAGTTGCCTAAAACTATTCAAAGTTCTAAATTGTTATTATTCCATACCATATCATTCCATATTACAAGTGACATTTAAAAAAAAATCGAGTTAAGTGCAGTTCTGTATAGTTAATAGATACGAAATGTTGGTGGCAAAGGGATATAAGTAAATGTCTGGTATTTGCTGAGAAATAGTGGAAACAAAATCAACTACTTCAAAAATGAGCAGATTCGTTTGGTGTGCAAGGGATACAAGTGTCACTTGTATCCCTTGCACACCAAACGAATCTGCTCATTTTTGAAGTAGTTGATTTTGTTTCCACTATTTCTCTGCAAATACCAGACATTTACTTATATCCCTTTGCCACCAACATTTCGTATCTATTAACTATACAGAACTGCACTTAACTCGATTTTTTTTTAAATGTCACTTGTACCCCTTGGCTTCTCAACCCGTCATATAACAATAATTAAAGTATAAAAATACTTTTATTTTTGTGAAATATTAATTTTTCAGCTCCGAAAGGCGCCAAAAGATTACTAATAAATAAAATGTTCTCTAAAGATGCAAGCCTGAAAAAATGGTAAACTTGACTTGCGGCTAAGCTAAATACCTATGAAATACAGCCTTTATTTATATAATTTTTTTGTGCAACTTAAAATGCATTTAGGTCTTTCTTATTCTAGGAATGAAATGTTGATTACATATTAAAACCCACTAAATTTTCTTTTAATATGTTGGTGGTTTTTGCATAATAATTTTACAATTGAAGTATTGGCGAAAAAAATAAGATCCTTCAAATTGTTGCAAAATTCAAACAACATTTTCCAGATTGAAGATAGGTCGATTTGGACGGCATCAAGATTTATTTCGTACCAGTTTAGAGGTAGCTGATTTTAAATTATATCTAGGGACAGAGGTATTCTAATAAGATTAAGTTAAATTTTTTTCTTAATCTAAAAATAAGGGATTGTTAAAATTACTTTTTAAAAATGTATAATTCTTTTTATGTAAATGAGTTAGAATTATAAGGAAGAGGGCTACCGCATAATCCAGTTTGGAACAAGGGATTATTTCAAGGAAAGAAGTTGTTGAGTTGGGAGTTAGTTTAACATGAAGAATACAACCAACTACCGGGGCTTACCTGATGCCGGCAATGCTAATCTGTCGGCCGGGGCTTTCTCTAATACTTGGAAAGAAGGAGGAAAAATAAATTGAGAGGACTCCAAATAGAAACAAGAAAATGTGAACGAGGTAATTAAAACGTATAATCTCTCCATATGGGTGTACAGGGAGAATTGGCCAGCTCTAGTAATAGTCACGTAAGACATCGAGTTCACAAAAAAATCGCGTAACGCTGATTTTTCGGGGTGTTGTTCGGGGCAACCCCAATAGTGTGTACCCAATTTGTCAGCTTCGAAAGACCTGCGCAACAGTAGAAAAACGTTGAAATTTTTGGACACTTTTTGTTTTTTGGTTATAGCTCCTAAACCGTGCATTGTACAACAATTTGTATTGCTTTTTAAAAGAAGAATAAATTAAAAAACTTGTGGCCCTGAAGCAAACTCTTTAGGAAGAATAAATCCGAGATACTGCTCTTCAAAGTTTGGCTACTTTTCCCAAAAAATGCAAAATTTAACTATCAGGCGTGTTTGGAGGGATATGCAGGCCAGAATAATCATCTTAAAAAATACTCCTGAAAATGAAACTTATAGTAAATTTTATTAGCTTCAATTGAAGCGCAATTGAAAGTCTATAGGCCCAGTGGGTGTCTAGTTATATTTAAAAACCAAACAACGTCCTTCTTTGGACTGGCTGAGCCTGGCAATAGCACGAACCGTTACAGCCCCTTTCAATGATATTTTTATAACTTTTTGACTAGACTGGGGGGGTTGTGGAAGGGGTAGATGGGGGAGGGGTATGTGGTAGTAGTGAAATTGGAGGGGGGGGGGGTCAAAAACCCCACCATAACTAGTGGCGTCGGGTCACCAGTATCCCATATTTTAAATTGATTTTTTTGGGTAATGTAATCTTAAAAAATAATTATAAAAACTAATAGTCATTAAAATACTTGTCGTTTAATAAAATAATACAATACTTATCAAAATTTGCATAAATTACAGTATCTAAATAATTGCGGACAATTTTAAATGTTTGGGGAAAATGCTGCAAAATATTTCCTCCTTAATGAAACTAAAAAGAGGAAGGGTAATTCAGATACTTCCTCATCCTCCTGATAGAAAAGGATGAAAATAGTCCAGCAGAGAGGACATGACCATTATAATGATTGAAGATTTGCATTTAAATCGTGTCTCCACTACTGTCTAAAGGCCATTTATAACTTCGGAAACCTTGGAGTTTTCCCTTTGATGGGGCTTTTCTTGAACTGCTTGCATTATCCCGCTCTGAAAAATACTTTCAATTGTAGAAACCATTCTTTTCCTTTACAATCTCTAATAGAAATGCACCCGCATTGTCTACTAAAGATCACGAGGACAATGAGTGTTATCTTTGTTCTCATTTAAAATTCAATTGCTGTAAATGTCTGATCCCTTTTTCCCTGGGAAAAGGCAAGTAGCTTTTAAATTAAATAGAATATACAAATAAAAGAAATTGAACAGTGGAGGCAATTTTCAGAAGTTGCAATTTAAACTAAAGCGTTGAGTTTCGCTTACTTTAATTATTATAAAGTAAGCGTGTCCTCGCTCGTTTACGGACGTACTCGACTTACCAACGAATTTCTTATGACAAGACGCCACAAACCAATATGCAACGTATGTAACAAAGAATTTACGATTAAAAATTTACTGACTGACTGCCAGAGAAGAAGCAATTACAACATCCCGTATGATATGCATGAACTCCTAGGCAATGATAGCCAGTACATCAACACTATACTGACTTACCTCAAGAATACAAGACTATACAACCTTATTTGATGAACGTCTGCAATGTTGGCTTATAAGATATTATATTTCCATTGATACTAAGCACTATTTATAGGTGAACCCTACGTCTAAACCATTACATAACTACAAACTCTTCCAACACCAATAACCATGCTGATTTCCTAGAATAGCTAAATTCAGAGGATACTGTTCTTTGTGTTATCGCCATTGAAGCGGGACACAATAAATAAATATTTTAATAGTCTATTAGCCAATGACACGGAGCATGATCATCCCCAATAAATAAATAATTATTTTTAAGAAATTTTGAAGTTTTGTATTGAATGAATGAATATAGCCTTTATTAAGAAAATTGTCATAATAAATAATAAAATTGATTAATAAATGAAGAACTTTGCCTCTAAAAAATAATAATATACTTTGTTTATATTTGTAATCTGGGGTAACTATTTTATATGGCCTCCCTTATTCCTGGGGTAACAATCTTGACTTCCCACAGGGATTAATCTTGGCTGACCATCCTCCTATCCGCAAAGTTAGGTAACTTTTATCTACAGCTGACTCTGACAGCTCCCTATCAGTACTAACGTCTTAGTTTTAATCGTCAGTCTTTCTATTGTCGACGAACGGTTTGATTCATTGGAGGAAAATAGAAATGAAAATATAGAAAAATTAAAAAACGAGATTAATAAAGCCCAAGATCATACACCTAAAGTTGAGGGTGTGGATCTAAGTATTAGCTGTTTTTCGCACGGTCAGCTTTAAGTAGCTGTAGCTGTAGCCTGTATCCTTTGATCCCTGATGCATTACTGTAAAGTAGACTTTTTTTTAAATACCCAAACGACTAATCGAAAATAAACTAAAATATATATTCAAAAAAAGCTTCCCAAAGTCACTATTCCACGCTGACGAAGTCGCGGGCACAGCCATTAATATGATAGTAATAGTAGTTTTTCAATGATTTCAGGAAAATGTACCTAAAATTAAATAAGTCCTAACACACATTTTACAGGTAGAATCTAATTGAGTACTTCTGACATTTGAGAAACAAATAAACAAACGAGATTGTTTTTGTGACATCCGTGATATATTGCTCGCTGAAATAAAATGATAGAGACAATGAAAATACCAGAGAGAGTGGAACGAAATAAAGGTGGCATTGGTGAGGTTGACAGAAGGATCCCCATCTGTCTGTTAATGACTGTCAAGGAATGGACATGGCGTTTTTCCAGCTCAACAGTCGTGACAGATTGCTTTTCTCTCTCGGCGGTATAGGTCACGCTATGACATCGCATTCTCTCAGGGTATCCTTCAACATCCGTCATCAGCTGAGAGGAAAAGAGAATCATCTTCTGAAGTTTATATGGAGTAATTAGGTTAGTTAGTCTAATGGATTAGAGCTAAATCAAATTGATTGAAACATTTAGCAATTGACTATAGAGTTTTAGCGGGTTTTCTCCCTACTTCCATAGAGAGGAAACACGCTAATGAGGTTGACCTCTGACGAATTCCGGAAGTGAAGACTGGAAAATTTCATGTTTCAAAAATTAAAATAACGGTAGTTCAAAGTTGTATCTTCATTATATCAGGACCTTGGAAGAGTAAGAGCGAATCAGAAAAATAGATTTTTTTTTTATATTATTTTATTTTCTGATTCAGAAAGGTGTAGATAACATAACGCTTCGCCTTGTTTCTCTGGTATACCTTTACTTCTCACATTTCCAAGTTAAAGTGAATAGCACCATCATCTATGAAAAATTCAAAGTCCGATATCAAGGGCGAATCCCGGGTCTGAAACGTCCCTTCTCGCATTATGTTGCCCTTGAATCAATCGTAAAAATTATAATTAAAACATTGAATTTCAATTGCATACTTTTTCAATCAGATTACTGAATCAGCATTGCATAGAGTAAACATTCGCCCTTCTTATCCTGAAGCGCTTCTAGAACTCAGACGTCGATTTCCCAACATCCGGAATTCGTGATTCGCCCTTACTCTTTCAAGGTCCTGAGGTTTGATGCAACTTTGAACATTTTTGTTTTTGAAACATGGAATTTTTACTAGTATTTCTGAAGTTACACAACTCAAAAATCAGTGTTTTTCACTTATCACTATGAAAGACATTGGTGAATATCTCTTTATTAACCATCAAAATTGTTTGTAGACAGCTTCAGAGCTTGTACGCCAGAGCCAGAAGCTCTGAAGCACAAGCTTTGTTACTCTTCCTGTCTTAATGCTATCCCCCCTACATAGGCAAGAGTGACCTATTTTCAGTTTACTTTTTTTTTTAGCTGTGTCACTGAAAAGTCGTTGGATATGGATTAAATTTTGTAAAAAAAAGCGTTGTCAAATATGAAAAATCAAATTCGTTAAACAGCAAAATCCGTCAACCCGAACGTGATTTTTTTGGCGAAATGCGTTAGAAAAAAATAGTAACGCTTACGTTTCCACGATACTAGGCTTCCAAAACACATTTTTTAGGTATTCGGACTTTAGGAATGTAATGAAACCATTTTCAACGCTTTATCTATTACAATTGCTAAAGAAAATGAACAAAACTAGAGTAGGGATTTCGGGATATTTTCAAATATATCTCAAAACCGGTAGGGAAATCGTAGTAAATGTAAAGCATCAATTCCAACGATTATTACATTTTCTACAAATACCGTTCTTATGTGATTTTTGATTGAGCGATCTCATACGAAGAAATCTATGCTTTAATGGCTCAATATATTTTGTTTGAGTTTTTACAAGTATTTAGATTTTTTAACAAACATAACAAGAACTGTTTCTATTCTAAGCTTTCCGATTGGCACTATGAATAGAAACGGAAACGCACAAAGATGACGAAGTTCCTCGCCTCAGAATAGAGGCCTCAAATAATATTTTGATTAACAGAAAGAATTTCCTTGAATTTTTCTGGTATTTTGATTAAGTCAGTGTAATTTTAAATGAATTTTGAAAAAAAAAAAAAAAATAAATAAATAAATAAAAAAAAAAAAAATATATAAGAAAAAAATAATGATAATCAAGCAGTATAAATTTTTCCGTATTCTGGTTCTGTGTTGCGGTACAGGACGAAAACAACAACTTTTGATTCTTAATTGCTATTTCTCTGCTTGAGGTCAACCTCTGCTTGAGATAATTTTTTTAGAGACTTTTATCAAAGAAATGTATCAAGACTTTACATGAGTCATCCTTTTCTAAAAGGAGCTATGTCCATGAAAGCTAATTGTCGAGGAAACGAAAAAACTGTTATAGGACCTAATTTATTTAAATTCCGTTGAACGTTTTTTGTTTTTTTTTAAGGGTATTTATTACTTTACTTACTGCTTCCAACTTAGGAGAATAAGCTCTTTGTTCATGTTTAAACCTATCAAGCAACAGTCGGCCTTGTTGTAATTCACCTGAAGGACATGGCGCGTTTTGTTTCTGTTCTTGACATGGGTCCTTTTGGAAAGTGATGACTCACGTAGTCTCCATCTAATGATGACGATTTATTAACCTTTCAACACTACTTATCCAAATTTAAGCAAAGTTCAAAACTGTGCCAGTAATTTAAAATTCCTCTACAAATTTAATGGTAATACAGAGAGCATATGAAATATATAAACAAATGCTCCAATATTATCAGAAGTATTTATATTAAAAAAATAAAACGACGCATATATTCTGAATTTCCGTAGTGAATGTCTCTTTTAATGTGATTGATCTCGACGGCAATAAAATAACAAAACGTTTATAGTATAAATGGCTCTTTTTTCGGCAGAAACGGCTAACCGTTCCGGGGGAATCACAAGATAAGAGATGTCCTTAAATCGAATCATATCGAATAGCAAGGGAACTTTACGAGCCAATAAAAAATAATTGAGGCTGACAATGTGGAGTCGCTGATTCCTATACGAGAGATTTTATGCCTTTATTTTTATCTCCTTTCTATAAAATCCGTATTCCCGGGGGTGGTCGACCCTTGATAACGCTTTATACAGATTTATTTTTCAGATCTCTCGGCATTCGCTGGGTGCTACAAATAACTTTACTCACACGCCCTCCCTCTCTCAGTCCCCCCAAAAACGGCCATACTTTGGGACTCGATGAAGGGTGAAAAAAGAAAAAAAAAGTCCTTTGGCTTATACTTTGTTTTTGCTTCGTCTCCGAAAAAAGCACAAAAAAACTATTAAAACAAATATTATGGCAATTTATTCATATAAAAATCAAGAATGGGTGGACAAGTACCAAATCAACAAGATTATGGAAATGCTTCCTGGAGTGTAAACGCCTCGTTTTTCCGACATTAAAACCCTTGGACTTCTCAGCATGTGCAGAATTTAGTGGCCTACAACTTTCATTTGTAGCGTTTTTTCTACAACACTATTAGTTGAGATGTAACCGGCATCTAAAGCTTGAAAAACGTTGTTTTAGCAGGTAAAGCTGCAGCGCCTCCAGGAACCATTTCTGGACCCATGTTGATAAGAATTCAGAATCGAATACCCCAGCTGTAAGCTTAACATTTTTGGAGCCACCCTATATATATGCCTATATATAATGCCTAAGCGGTTTAGGCAAAGTATAGAAAGTATTAGTTTTTACAACATGTTACACACATTGCCTAGGGATTGTATAAAATGCCTAGGAATTCTATAGAATGCCTGTTTCTTATTTAGCATTGTATAAAATTAAAGAGGTTTTGAGTTTACTCTACACACTTTAACCTAGATAATTTGAATAACTTTAAAAATTGGTTAAAAACAAGTTGTTTTCGTACGGCAAACAATTTATTTAAAACAATATATTAAATGAGATTGTTATTTACATATTTAGAGCTACTTGTTGCAGCAGGGCTGAGTATTGTCACACTTAGAATTCCATTTTCTTTGCTCTTTATCACATTTACACTGTGTAGTCTTGACACTTATTCACTCCTAGAAGATATATATTCTGTCTTTCATACTTTGCCTAAAGCGCAGTAGGCATTCTATATAATGCCTAACCTATATCTATAAGTATGAAATAAGCTTTATTTCATACATTGCCGGCTGGATTCAGGCATTCTATACATTGCCTGATTATATAGTTTGTCGGTAACATGTATACACACACACACATACAAATTACCACTATTTTCGAGATTTTTGGGTTCTGAAAAGTGGAGTTTTCTAGTCAGTATTCCCGCATTGCGTCATCATTTTATAATAAGGATAGAAGTAATCCCTTCCCTTTTTTCCGAAACAATAACCTCTATCCGCAGTGTGAATCGATCCTATAGTCGTTGGCACGATGTGTTATTGGCGTAACACTCTTCGAAATCTGCCTTGTTTGAGTCTTAACACTCTAGGTCATCATACTCGTATTTAATAATTATTATCATAAGTAAGGTTTTTGGTCAATTTTCAAATTATAATCAAAACTTTACTAACAACTGAAATGAATTTTGGACTAATTGATAAGTGAGGAGATGAATTTCAAATCGTCTCTTGTCCATTTTGAAAAAGTTATTATTATTATTTATTTATTGGTTATTTGTTTTAGGGCAATGCCCTCTACAAAGGAGTGTGTGCACATATTTTGGATTTTTTACCTAACACATAGTTTTGGAACCTTTTTTCACGGTGGTCTAGAAATGCTAACAATATATCCAAGTTATTTCTTTTAAATAATTTTGTTGAATTATAGAATGATATAATAAAAAAAATAAAGAGAACACTATATATATTTTTTTAAGTTTTACACATTTTAGTTCAGACAAGAGACGATTTGAAAGTCAAAGCTGGACAAGAGACTTTTTGATTGAAAAATTAGGAAATAAGAGATATTTTGGTTATTCAACATGTTTGGTCATTGTTGGTAGTTTATAGTTTTTCCAATGTCAATTAATTCATAATGTTTATTTTAGAAAATTACAGTAACAGGTTCAAATATGCAAAGACATTAGTGAAAAACAAAATATATTCCGAAATTTTATTACAGAAATATCGTATATAAAATTTCAACAAAAATATCATTGACTAGTTTAATAGTTGGGAATAAAAAAATTGAAATAATATTCAAAAAATAGAAAATTACAATAATCAGGAATTATGCAGAATCAACACTCAATAAGAAAGGTATAAAGTCCCTCTTGGTCTCCCATGGGTCCCCCCCCCCTTCCGATTCCTCCAATATCTTGTTAGGTGTTCAGTACATAGGCACTACTGATTGGATAAAAGCGTTCACTTCAGCTTTTTTATTTTTGAAATGATAGAACTTTTCGACTCCTACTCTGCCATCCTTTGCCAAAGCACGGCGCTTGGTTCAATAGTTGCAATAACCTTTCTATAAAGTAATCATAGCGCTGAATTCATTTACATAGAGCTGCCAAACATTGCACATTCTATTAAGAGGCGATGACAACTAAAATTCTAAGAACCTTCACAAAATATGCTTTATTCTCTATTTCCTATTTAAAAAATGTGTTCATGTAGGAGACATTTTGGTCCTTCTACAAGACAACCACCATCTTGCTTCAAAGAGAGGTGGACAAGAGTCGTTTTGAAACATTATTAAATTTTCAAATTAGATTTTATGAAGGTTTTAGGATGATTTGAATGGAAATATTTTCCCTTATAGTTTCAGGGAGCCTTGTGGTTGCAAAAAATGAAAATATATATATATATATATATATATATATATATATATATATATATATATATATCGAAAAAATGGACAAGAGACATTTTGAAATACAACTCCTCAAGTATTCGTAGTGAATGATAAGCCAAAAAATTTTGGTAAATAACATTAGTTTATGTTAATTTGTATCTATTATTTTTTTGTTATTGTGAATCCGTTGGAGTAGTGAACTTATTTTCTATCTTCCTTGGCCTGTAATATAGGTCTTGTAAACTTTTGTCCGCTTCCATTGATGTGCCTTAAAATCTATTTACAGCCACCAAAATGGATCTAAAAGAAACAAACACCCACCTAATTGCAATGTTTACCCTGCAGCTGTGTTTACTATTCCCTACTCCTCCTTTAGAATGTAACTGAAAGTAGGTGCTGATAAGAGAAAACACATTTCTTCACATTTATCAATGGGGAGGAATTCTGAGTGACTGTTATCTATCGAGGGGAACTGTGATATCATTAGGAATCGCCGGCTGATCGTGAAGTGCATTAATATCGCTTTTCAGTATTGTTTTGGAATTCCAGATCCTCGTTGCTGGAAACAGATGTGGTGGAAATATCGTCCATGGGAGGATTAATGTGTCGCGATGGAAATTCAAATTGATGTGCATGAAGTTGTTTGAATAATTCGGTACTTTTGCTTTTTCGGAGCTTATCCTCAATGGAGTTGGGCAACTGCATTGACTGGCATTCCTATCGACTGTTTAACTGAGCAGAATATCAGAGATAATTCATTTCTTTTTTCCTTTTCTTTAAATTTATTTTAAGACCTCCTCATCGATCGAATTTTGTCTGATTTGAACCACAAAAGCAAAACAAATTTAAATGTCAACTATTATCATTAAATATATGAAAATATTGAAGGAAATATAAAACGAAATTGATTTAACAGATGTGTGTGCAGAATTAAGAGCTATAAAATATTTGCTGTTTATACCTGAGTTACTACTATATTTGGATGTGTTAATAGTCCCGTAACAGCCCACGAATGCCCAGAGGAGCAGATACTGCAGAGGTAGAAGGTCAATGCCACACTAGGGAGATAGTGTGGTCAGTAATATTTTTCGGCCGCCTAATTTTCCCTATGCAGGTACAAATTTTTATTTTTTACGGTACACTGATATCTGTGCCATTAGGACCGACTTCCATGGTGTAGTGAGGAATTTTCTTAAAGAACAGTGAGATAAGTAAATTCCTACTGCCGGTGGGATTCGAACCTACCATCTCCTGCATGAGAATCTAAGGTGTTAGCCACGGATACCACGGGGACGCCCCGTTACCCATTAATAAATTAATAAAATCAACTCACGATCGAAGACAGTAGAAGATAAAATCTTTAGTACACTCGAGCATTGAACCGAGGTCCTCCAGCATATTATTCCAGAGCTCTACCACTGAGCTAATCTCGCATCCTAGTATTTCCCATTATGTTTTTTATATTTATTTATATTCTTTGTTATTTAAATTTTTCAATTGCTTTTATACATGACAACGATTTCTGTGACGGGTTTTCTAGAGGTTGTCACCCTTTTCTAATCAGAATAGGGCTGATGACTTTTATTCTTTTGAATGAAAAGCCACCACCCCAAGTGGGAATCGAACCGTCCCTTTCTTAGCGAGTGTTTACATTCTAAAGAGAGTGTCCATTCAAAATTTCAAATTTTTCTGTCAAGTGGTTTGGGCTGGGAGATGATAGATCAGTTGAGTGAGTGGTTTTTGAGAAATATATAGTAGACCATGCTTTTCCTTTGAAGGTAGTGGTAATTCAGTACCTTTTTTCTAAAGAATTCCCCTCTCCGGGAATTGAACCCTAGGAGAGGAGCATGATAAAATATATTCAATACCCTTCTTAAATTGTAAGCCTCTGTCCTCAGTCAGTGAATAGTCATCCGATAAAGGCTGGTCTAAGTCACATCAACTTTCCTCTTCCTCTACTTTCCTCTCCAACACAAATATCGACGGGTCTTTTTCTTCGAAGGAGATGATATTCAAGCGGACTGGGCGTTTGTGTCATTTTCAATTCTCAAGATACTGCCAAGTAAAATGTTGTTTAGTTAACCAGACAAAATGAACAACGTTGTCTTACCGACGAACGTGATAATAGTCCCTAACAAAATCCTGGAGCCAGCACAAATTGATCTGGATCTCTAAATTAGTACTTCATAAGCAAAATCCTTAAAGTAAAATATTCTTAGTTTAAAATGTACATGAGGAGTTGTCTTAAGGATTTGAATCCAGAAAAAGACTAGCCTTTGGAAAAAGGTAAACAACGTATTCCTTTAATCTCAGAGCGTTTATTCGTTTTGCTTCTTTAACAGTAATGTTCTCATTTTCCTTATATTTCTTCATATATATGTGGCCATGGGTAGGTAAGTCGTAATATCTGTTTATAAATTATTTTTTTCTTAATGCCTACTGTTATCCAATGATTCCTAAAATGTATTTATGTGGTATCTTAATTTTATTTAATTTTAATTTATTTTTGCTTGTTATATGAATGGAAATTTAGGATAAATAAATAAAATATTTATAATTACTCATAATTATATTTTTCGATTTTTAAAATGTTTGATTCAGCATTCATCATGGCTAGTAATTAATTAAGTAATCACTCTCAATACACATTCCCGCCCAAACCGCTCCATTTTGTTTGCAGCAACACATTATCTATCATTTCCTTTACTAACTATTTTAGTTTCAAATTTGGTTACTATCCAAATAAAGTCAACCCTTCCCCTAACCAGTCTGTTTTATAACTTCATATTCCTAAGAAGTAGTTCGAAGGAATTTATGAGCTCCATTATCTACCTCTATAGTAGAGCTATCACAACTTTCACCATTCTCAGAATTATAAATCTAAGATGGCGATAATTTATAAGTACGGAATACCAAAAGGGCTCCTAACCTGAATATTATAACCCAAAACCCGAAAAGACAACCTTTCCTCTTCCCACACCTGAATTTTATGACTTTCAAACTCCTTAACCTCTTCATAAATAACGCACGGTGTATCAAAGTTAACTGGAATAACTTATGAGTATCAAACTTTCGTTCGTTCAGTCAGGGATGGCATAAAGAAATGGTGCCATAGAGTAACCGATTTACAAAATGCATGCTCCTTGTCTAAAAATTTGGAGGTTTTGTTAACGAATACATATATATTGAATGTTAATAACATTGGTGCAATGACAACTACTGGACTATCTGAACTCAGTTTATTTGTTGTTGTTTTTTTACGGCGCTTCTATATCTAGGCTATTAGAGCCGGGATATATATATATATATATATATATATATATATATATATAAAGGCCCGTTTACACTTTGATTAGTGCGAGTGCAAGTGTTAAGTGATTAGTAGTTCCTGTGAGTGATGAGTGATTAGTGTTTAGTGCAAGTAGTGTCCACTGCACTGTTTAGCGTCTACTGTTTAGTTCAGTAGTTGAGCGTCGAACAGCCTCAAAATATTGTTGAGGTCCGCTTGAAGTTGCAAGAAATCCTTAAGGAAGTTTTAAACGCGGTGGTGTCTGAATGTGAAGAACTCGTGAAATCAGAACTGTCAAGTCCAAGAAGACTATGGGAACGAAAGTGCATAAGCAGAAGACTCATTTATGGCGCAAGCTAGCAACTCCTTACGGAATTGGCCTCAGAAGATTCCATGGAATATTACTATAACCTAAAGGGTTAGGTCCGCCAGTAAATGTACTATTGTTATACCTGTAGGTAGAGTCCGTCGTCACTGGCATCGGTGAGAGTACTGTGGGCGAACGCTTTTGACGTAAACAGGTCATTCTCAAGCCGGTGCTAGGTTAGTACTTGTAGCGATGACGCGCTCGCATGCTATTGCTTCATGTCAGCGGAAATGGACATTGAGCTCATTGGGCATGAGGTTATTCAGATTGTTACGAGTTAGTTGGTTTCTAAGAGTTTTCATGAAGTGTCATTTCAGATGACGACGGACTCTACCTACACGTATGACAATACCTGTAGGCAGGTATAAAATAGCTCCCAGTGTGTTTAGTTGAGGCTACTAAACAAAAAAATAGAACGTGCGCCTTATATAATATATAATAGGCCTTAAGAGTGCACCCTCCTTAAACATCTATGGTGCAGGAGGGAATTCCTTTCTTGCCTCTTCGCTTTTTTTCCTGAGCGTATGAACGGTTCATTGTCATACTGTTAATTTTCACAAATGGGCTTGCACAAATTGCTTGAGCGTGTTAAACCCGCCTTTATAGGGATTATCAGGACGGAGGATCCTGATTTTCCCTAGGAAAAGCCGCGACTTTGTAGTACGGATTGAACTCCTCGACCTGAGGCAGGCCTTAAATTGCAGGAATTGGCGAATCGTCTGGAAACACAATAATAACTAAATAGGAAGTTGGAATTGTTCCATAATGGGAGTTGAAGTAGCAGAAATCGGAAAGGGAATTGAACTTTTGAATAGAGCAATAAAGAAAGAAGAGAGATGATTTTGGATTGAAGGGAAAAAGATCAGATAACCTCAAAGCTTTCTTTACTTCCCTTATCAGAGATCTTTAAGGCCTCTTTGGGCCTGCTTTATCTAGAATCTAATCCCAGAACAAAAAAACCCACAGCCTCCGGTTTAGCTATTGTTGGTAAGTTGAGGATTTCCGTAAAATGATTTTTCAATCCAAAGAGCTCATCCTTAAATTATGTATTTCCTTACACATAGACTAATTCTGATTACTTTTTAGCAGTATCCGAAGGAATGTAGCTACTGAGGTTTCATTGATAAAAGAATTTTTGAAACATATATTTAAATCTTTATCGATCCTACCTGGTAGATATCGAAAATGACCCGCTTAAAATTCATATATATTGTGTGTCTGTTAACTCGATATCATCTATAGTTTTATTTATTTTTTCATGACGAATCTTGATATTTGTCATTCCTATAACAAACGATAGAACGAGCTCGTTAAGCACCAAATCCGGTCTATCCGTAATAAACTGAAGCCACTCATTAGAAGGAACGGTTTACTCCGAAATTAAATTATTACTTTGTTCGTAACAACCGTTGTTTGTACTTCGTTGCAAACAACCCGGTAAACTAGATGCCCCACCAATGAGAAAAATGTTCTGTAAAATAAATTAAAACAGGTTCATTACAAGTTGGGGTGTACTCCGGAAAAAAATTAAATAAATATTAATAATTGAGTTAGTCAACTAGTTGTTCATTACGAAAGATTAAAACTATTCGTGTTTATTTTTAATTTATATAGATTATTTTAAACAAATTATTCAGAGAGGCAGCGTACACTACCACCTCACTGTGGAATGTGCTCCTGCGAGACGGACTTTTTTTTTACTAACTACTAAATATTAAAAAACCTTGCTTACGTCATTCTAGGTTTTTTTGCTGAATAATAATGTTGAACTTTAGTATCAGTAGTAGTGAGATAGTTTAATAAGAATAGATACCTATCTCAGAAAAAAAGGAGGAAAGTGTCAAATATTGTTGTAAATGTTGATACTTTTAAGATGTTTTAATACTGTAAGTACTGCTGCTGTCAGCATTTAATTCTTTCAAGTTATGTGGTAAGTCTAAATTTTAACGTTGGTTTTTATTCGCTTATATGCGAATATATATATATATATATATATATCGGGGGCGAGGTTAGCTCAGTGGTAGAGCACTGGACTAATAAGCTGGAGGCCTGAGTTCAAATCCCGAGCAAGCACTAAAGATTTTTTCTTCTAGTGTCTTCGTTCATGGGTTGAATTCGGCCTCCCTGACCGTCCCTAGGCTAACCCAGCCTTTAATTAAATTTAATAATGGGTACCTTGGTTGGTGCTAATGACTCTAACAGTCGAAGCAGCCAAGGGGAAAATCAGGCGGCCGAGCATAATACTGACCACACTATCTCCCTAGTGTGCCGTTTGGTCATGAAACAGATACCTCTATGGTATCTGCCCCTCAGGGCCCTCGTGGCCTGTTACGGAACTGATTTTTTCTGATATATATAATTCAATGTTTATGGAATAGCACATTTTCTCGTACATTTTCTGGTTCTAAGGCTGGAATTGCATACAGTCAGAGATGTATTGCTCTGGAAATAAACTAAGGAGATTTATCATTACCTACCTGAGATGAGCAATTGTCGAACAGCATAATGGCAACACAAATATTGAGTCAGAATTTGAGAATAAACAATTACCTGGAACAAAAGAGATAACAATATTTAAAAGATTACATTATTCCATAATTTGTATAGCTCTAAAATGTTTTAATTCAACTAACATTGATGTGTGTCTTTATGGATTAATTTATATATATATATATATATATATATATGTATGTATATATATAGGTATGTACATGTGTGAGTGTCTGTTTGTATGTGTGTGTGTTTTTTGAGTCTTTATGTCTGATAACACAATACTGGATTTTTTTAATATAGATTTTTAAAATATTGTGTTTTATTAATGTTAAATATAAACCTTTATCACTATGAACTGGTTTACATATAATCATACTAACAATATTCTACTAAAGAAAAACAAAACAAAAATCTGAATTACAAACTAAGGTATAATAAAGTTATATATAAGCTCGAAGTTATTTTGTAAATTATTTATGTGCACTTATATATTTATTTAAATCTTAACGTCCATTATTAATAACTAAGAATTTTAGGACGGATTATCTATAAGTTACCACCCTTTTCTAACCAGGCTGATACCTTTTATTTTTCCTAAAGAACAGCCACCACCCCATAGTGGGGTCTCCCGTGGTCTAATGGCTAGCGCCTTGGATTCATAAGCGGGAGATGGTGGGTTCGATTCCCAACCTCCGGCAGGAATTTTATCATCCCACGGCTCGCTGGTAAAATTCCTCGCTACACCCTGGATGTCGGCGCTAATGACCTAGATGTAGATGCGCCGTAAAATAAAAAATTAAAAAAAAAAAAAACCACCCCAAAGTGGAAATCAAACCCACGACCCCTGGCACGGAATATTAAGTGCTCACGCCTTAACACTCACGGCCACAGGGCCTCCAAAATGTGCATTTATACATAAGATTTTTACGATGGCTCACCAACAAGATACCTGATTTTGTTTGGATAAAAAAAATCCACAAAAACATCTTACTCAAATTCGAGTCCTTAGCTCGAATTTATAAATATCTTTGTTAAAAACAATAGATTATGAAATCAATCTTCCATATTATATTAACATTTTAAAACAATTACAACGGCGAAAGATCATTTAACTGACAGATCTTGAAGAATTCAGATATTTAAATTATTATTGTCATTATTTTTAAATCATATCCGCGGAATATTGTCTTCCAAAGATTTTAAATAAATTAAATAAAATTTAAATTTTAAAGTATATTTGTAAGTAACGGACGGGTTATCTAAAGGTACTCGTTCCTAGCCAAGATAGAACTGTAGAAATTGGCGGTTATTTTTAAATCTTCATCATCAAACTTTGACCCTAACTTTGACCTTTTTTTAAATTTTCTATAACAAATCTTGCTTATAAATTCGGTAGGGACGGACATCTTAAATTTACTAATTGTGATATCGGTATTGGTTTAACCAGAGATGGGCACAATTTTCTTTATAAATAAATACAAATAGGAATTTATTCCATCTTTACATATTTATGAATAAGACTATAAACAAATTTGCATTCATAAGTGTGTATATGAATTTATTTGTATTGTTGTATATTAAATATATAAATACATTGCCTGTTGCCATTTGTATTCACGTATATGTAATGCATATCTTGTACCCATCTCTGTATTCAACGATTTCACTAGGATCGATTAATTTAAAACGCAAATACACTCGACACTATTTCTGTTGAAGATTCGACCAATGGTCGAGTAATTACAGAAGATACAAAGCTATCGTCTGACTGATTGCCTACAAGCTGGTACAATACGAAGCGACCATCCATCAACAAATCCCCCCAAAAGTACAGGTATAGCATCCATAACTCAGAATCGGTAAGTTTGTTTTGATGTTTTTGTTTTTTTTTAAATGCTAAAATTAGGTTATCAAATCTATTCAGTAGTTATTCAACATCGAACATAGCAAATACTTGGTTGGTAATCTATGTATTTTTATTACGAAATCTTGGCTAAAACATGCGGAAACTCTTTAATAAATAAATGAATACTTTATAATTATTATAACTACAGAAACATTTTAACTTTCTCTGAAAGAAAAGAAATTAAACAGCACACTGTAGCAGATGGTTTCAGTTTTGCTACATTCTGCGATAATAAAAATACATTTTGACGATTAGTTTCATGGGTCCTTGCGAAAGTAAGTCCTTGTAACTTTTATATATGTATAAATATTTAATACTTCAGTTTTGTAGAAGTCACAATTGTTGGTGGGTTTTGTGGAACAATTTTAAAAGCTATTGAATACTACTTCAATCTATTCTGAAAATCATTCTATGAAGGAAGCAATTTTGAAATTTATCTACTGTAATCTCTGTATCTGTTGAATTAATTTTTTTAATTCAAAATGTGACAATTTCCAACTTGCTTGGTAAGATAAGCATGATCAAAATGATTCTTTTAGAAATGGTAGAAAAACTCCATCAATTACACAGGATGATGGCTGACAGTCATTCTAAATTCTTCATTTATGGGAACTAATGAAATAATTAACGTTTGATTAAAATCCTTGTTCATGTGATTATCAAGTATTTTGAAGTCTTGAAGGAGAAAAATCGTTGTAAAAGAGAAATACATATGTAATAATAATTACAGTAATACTTATGCTGTTACATTTAGCATTTCGAGGTTCCTCTTTCGACATAATATACACTTCCATCTTTCATAATACAGGACATAATATATACTTCCATTTTAGCTCGTTTCCTCCCTCCCTTCATAGGGAGGCACCCAGCTTATAAGGTTAATCCCATGACGCAATCCGGAAGTGCCGACTAGAAAATATTGCGTTTCAGAACCCCTAGAGACCGAAAATAACGGTGGTTCAAATTTGCATATATGTATAAATGTATGTATATATATATATATATATATATATATATATATATATATATATTAATATTTGTCTGTTCGCGCTTTCCTGGCCTTAATAATGGTCCGATTTTGATGAAATTTCGTACAAAAATCTATCGTCTAATTTGAAAGGTCAAGTTCGTTAACCAGCAGAATCCGTCCACCGGACGATGGTTTTTGGAGCGAAATTCGCGCGAAAAAAATATTTATTTAAAATATTTACATCATATGCTTGTAAGTACTCTTTTTATAGGCTTCTTGGGCTAGTAAAACGAATGGAACCATTTTTATTTCATTTGTAGTAATGAGTCTGCCCAGTTCCGTTCTACCGCTATTAGGACAAGTAAAATCAATTCTTAATATGAAAGAAATAATCGCGAACATGTTTCATGTTCATTCATATGCATCGGTATCCATATGAGTTGTTTGTCCTTGTTTGGATTTTACAAACAAGGACATTATTTATTTTATTGCTTTTCTAGATGTAAACCCTGATAGGCACTGAGTGAATGCAAAGGATCTATTACATTTTTCTTGTGTGTTTGCAAGTAATAGTAAAATTATTTTTATAACTAACAACTAACAAGCAATAGGCGCTTCAGTGGTTGAAGGACCTGGGCTTCCGCCAACATCTTTGATTATTTCTCTCGGTCTTTAATAAGGATCCGCCAGTTCTATGCTCCTAACTATTGTAAATCATCCTCCAGATAATTACCCTGGGCCTTCCTTTCCTTCTGGCTTCTCCTTGTGAACCCCACAACATGTAAAATACAGCCAGAAGATGGTAGAGGCGAACCTCGCTCAGCTATAGGAGGTTGAGGTTGTGACTTCGAAAACACTTTTGGCCACGAAAAAATAAAAGATAATTTGTGGAGACATTTGGCCTTTTCGTTTCCCTAAGTAAAAATTCCGAATGTGTTCAAATATGGATGGTAGGAACAGATGATGTTTTAGTGGCGGCTCAAAAAGAGAGAGGCGAATTCACAAAACACACAACCCGTCATAACAGAGCTGACATATTTAACAGAGGGTGTCAATTACTGACCGAAGAGCCGCTAGACCGACCTGCTGGGGCCATCTGGCTGCGCGTGACACAAAACCCCAGAACATGGAGTGGGCATCCAACTCTCCAACGATAGAACACCAGGCTCTGGACAAACTCTCCACTTGATCATCATGACAATGGCGCATGGTATCCCTCGTGATGTAGTACACCTATGCTTCCAATAGAGGCTATTCCATCTCAATAGCAGTATGACATTGGTATACATCAAAACCGTTGAATGTAGTTCTCTATAGACTAGTAATAGGCCAATCAATAACAGACGGTGCGAATATTTACAAAATCGACTAGGAACTGTCTTCAAATTAAGTTTCCAATGTTTGTAGAAAACATGAACCTCAGGACAACCCACATTTTAGGTCCCAAGCCTAACTAAGATTGTTGAAACAAAAATCAATCGTTAAAGCTACTGCGCCGTCATTGTTCAGAAACGGTTCATATACTCCTATTCATATATATATATAAAGAATTCCGTTCTGGGGGTATCTTTAGCGCGGTTACTCCCTATCTCCATAGGGAGAACCCGCTTATGAGGTTGACCTCATGACGCGATCCAGACGTGCCGACCAGAAACTTTCTCGTTTCAGACCCCATAGATCACGAAAATATATATATATATATATATATATATATATATATTTATATTTATATCTATGCTTGTCTGTTCGCGCTCCTGACGGCTCAAAAATGGTCCGATTTTGATGAAATTTGGTACAAAAATCTGTCTTCTAATTTGAAAGGTCAAGTTCGCTAACCAGCAGAATCCGCCCACTGGAAGATAGTTTTTGGGGCGAAATTCGCACAAAAAAAAATCGTAAAGCTTACGTTTTTGAGTTCATATGCTTGCAGGTACTTGTTTTATATGTTTCTTAACATAGGAAAACGAATGAAACCATTTTCAAGGCGATATCTCTAACCGTTCCTGAGAAAAGTGGAATCAATGTTTTTGTAAGTCATTATTTTTTTTAGGGTACTTAGAATCGAGGGATTCAATTGAAATATTTTCTACATCTTGGAAATTAATCCCAACTCATATGTTTAAATGTTGGTTATATTTGGAGTTAAGGAAGTATGCAAAAAAAAAAAAATTTTATTAATAGACATGAAAAGTTTTCGGATCTTCATACATTTTTCGTAAATATCTCGATAACGGTTGGTAATTCGTGGTAAGTGGAAGGTGACCATTCGAATGTTTACTAAATTTTCTACAAAAAAGCAATATTCGATGGGGCAACGTCAATCAGAGATATAAGCGCTTAAAACTTAAAAAGTGTTAGTTTTGTTTGTTTTGAAAGGGTTTTTCTCTTTGTTTATCTCACTTTTTAATTGGTTGTTTCTTGTTTTAAATTGCATTTATCAGTAAAATTAGTATAGTAGTAAAATAAGCTAAAAAACGGTGAAAGGTATGGGTAATAATAAGTTTGGAGTGGCTGTGGTACTCAAGATGGCAGTGGCTAATCATGATGACGTAGTTTGTTTTGAATTCTCCTGTCTATATAACCTTCCTCATAGCCTCTGACTGAAGTTATCCTTATTTCTTATTTTATAGAAAGATTTAACCCACGACAGAATGGAATTTTATTCGTTATGAAGCACATATTTACAGTTGATTATAACAGTAAAAGGAATTTGCTAGTAAAACAAGATACTTAAAATGACAACGAATTTTTAGTTGTTTGGAATAGAGCCTTCTAAGCAGTAGTCAAAGAGTAAGTACGTTTTTAGTACAAAATTGTATTGACTTATACAGATTAAGAATTATCCATTTCTGTGTAAGTTGGCTAGTGTCAGTTTCCTGTGATTTGTAATGCTAATATATTCCATTTGTTCGAGATGTACGTAACCGCACTAAGATGAGGCAGTTCCTGCGAGTCGGACTTTTATAATTATAAAATATATAATTATAACGGCTTGGTTTCTCATGCGGGAGTCACGTTTGTAGCAGGTTGAGTTTTTTTAATTTCAGGGCCCATTGAAAAAATTTAGTACTCTACCATGGATGTTTAGAAAGAGTGGAAACCTATAGATAGCCGTAATGGCCTAAACATTCATGTGCTGTAAACAAAAAAAAAATAAGGCTTTTTTATCCATTTTATTTATCATGAATATTTTTTTTATCGCCTACTTATATGTGTGCGATAAAGAATCCATTGACATAAATGTGTATACGAATGTAATATATGGATCAGAATATTTGTATGAACTTATTTTCAAGAGAGGGAATAAAAATAAGATAAAATATAGTTAAAAAGGAATTGAACAAGCATATCAGCAAATATACGAGTATTTTCTGTACCCACTTCCCCTTTTAATTTTAATTAAATAATTTATATGTTGATAAATAGATCTGTAGCATTCAGGAATCTAGTTGCTAGGGACACAATTTATCGTTGCCTCCCAGTATTTTACAGGAGAGGACTATGATCTTATGATGATTTTATTTACAATGACTTTCGTAGGCTCTACAAGCAGTAATAATGTGTTCTAAAATTTGCTAGTTTTTTTTTTTTTTTTTTTTTTTTTTTTTTTTTTTTTTTGTGAATATTATAAGCTTCACAGTCTATTAGATACTATATGTGTGATTGTTTCCTGATGTTGACATATAAAGTTACAATGAATATATAATTATATATAAATATTCATATAAGAATCACATTATTATCCAGCCACTGGAATCGGAATTTTATTTATCATTATAACCTTTCAAGGACGATGTTAAAAACCCCAGGAACATTTTAAAATCTCCCAATTTTCATATTTTTTAACCCACAATCCATATGTATGAACCCACAATGTCTAGATTCTTTTGGAAAGATCTTAAAGTAATGTCGAGGGTAGAAAGGAAGAAAATAGGACAAGAAGAAGTAATTTCTAAAGAAATTTCACCCTTATAAACTAGATCAACGGGACAAAGTTATGAAATGTTGCTTCAGTTCTGAAAGGGCCATCTATTCAAAACACGACTGCTCGTAAACAAAGACATTAAATTCCATTTAGCTTAAGAAGATAAATGCCAGGAATCAAGATAATGCTTGATCTCGGTGAAGTCTTTGTAAAACTTTAATGATTCATTAAGAGCTCATTTCTCGAACATCCTAATTAAAATTATTATCGTTTTGAAAAATATTTCTTTGGCAATGAGACGATAAATGGCTATGTTAGCGTTAATTAATTAAGTGGCAAAAAACATTCACCATTAAAAATTAATGCAATTTTTATATAATTATCAATGGTTTTAAATATAAATCTTCTTTACCTAGTTATCAAAGCCTGTTAATCTAAACTTATTTTAGTGATTTTCCAAAGCCCCCTAAACTTTTCCCTAAGTTTTTTTTAATGTAGCCAAGTAATAAAATAAAAACAGATATTTTTTTTTTTTAAATGTTACGTTAACGAAATGGAAAAGTTTATTACATAGATATTTTACATCACATTAAAATTTTCAATTCGTGAAAAACATTCATACAAGCTACATTAATTAACTTGTTTCCATCCCACTATGTTGTCGACATGATGACGAAATCGAAATAGGCTGACTTGAATCGTCGACATATAGTGACCTACAGTTCACGAAAATAGAGGATCTATACGTGCATGTGCTTGAAAATGGTGAACTTTTCGCGAAAACGGTTACAGATATCACATTCAAAATGTTTTCGTTCGTTTCCATACGTTATAGAATCAACGAAAAGTTTACCTATAAGCCATTGGACGCAAAAATGTAAGTGTTACGATTACGCGAATTTCAGCCAGAAACCATGTCCCATTCGCTGGTTCGTAAAAATCATATAAGACCAGTGAAATCCCTAAAGATTAATTTCAGCAATAGATTGAAAACTTATGGGAAAGAGCTCTTGATAAGCTTCGAGAATAACCTCAAGAAGGCATTCCTGTCAATTGTAAAATATGAGTTATGGTCCTCCAATGAATGCCGCTGAGAAGCTCGTTTTTCAATATACTTATAATTTTTTATACTAAAAGATGCTTTTTTTAAATAAAAATCTAACGAAATATTTCATGTTACAAGAACATGTAAAAAAAAAACAATATCGAAATCGTCCAACATTTGTCAATTGGAATGGAATGGCCAACATATACGTCGTGAATGGTCATTTTGACCATAAGAAGTCATTTCCGACCTATTGTGCTTCTTTTTTTTTTTCTCATGATTTTTAGATTTGAAATATGCAATACAAGAATTTGACCTTGAAAATATTTCAAGGTTAATTTTTCGGGGCTCAATATGGGGGTTATTTTTCCGATCATTCATTGGAGAATCTTCTGGCCAAAAGATGACCATTATTTTTCCGTCACTCTGTATATATAATACATTTTTGCCTGATTTTAAAAATGATCACCCCCGAAAATACAAACAAAACAATAATCTACGACAACTCGCCCACTCCCCCTATATATAATATATCAAGTTTCTGCCTTTAAAACTAAGCTTGGATGAATCATAACCCATTCTCCAATCATTGCCTAATACCACAGCCAAACCGATAGTTTGCTAATCCAACGTGAGTGGTTAACCCTCTGACGTTTCATATCTGATACATAAAGCCATCATAATGGCGCTAGTAGTTGACTGAATAGCATATTCACTAGAGATAATGGAGGCTTGAATAGAGCTTCATTAACATGCCACGAATTAACACAGGATTGAAAGCAATTTATTTACACCTGCCTATAGTAATTATTGTCCATTTACTAGTGTTATCCCGAAATAATAAACTCACATGTATGAATATGTACGAGGATGTATTATTGATTCGCATTATTTATTTCCTTTGTTAAGTAGCCCTTGAGAAAGGGAGTTTTATTTTAATTATTCTTACTATTAACGTTTTAATGCTGCAAGCCTTCAAAACATTTACCCTCATCATAAATATTTCCCATATCTTAGAATGCAGCCTAGATCAAATTATACAGGTTATATATAAGTAGGAAGAGTATATAAAGGAGCATATGCCATAGTTTTGGTATAACCTGTTCTTAAGAGTATATATCATAGAACGGCATATGTCTGGAACGGAGTGAGATAGAAATATTTGTTTGGTGGTGTTGAACTTAATTTTTGTCTAGTTTCACCAACTGGAGTAATTGTCATTAGCTTGCGATAAACCCTGTATACAGCACAGGAACTAAAAAAATGTGGACGAAGGGGACAATAAAAAAGCGTTGATATATCCTGCAAGTAAATATAAGCACAGATTTGATGTTGAATGAGTCATGTTTATAGAAACCAGAAAAACAAAAACATCCAAGCAGGATTTTTTTTATTTTTAAATTTGATTGTCTATAACACAGCCACTCAAAAATGAAATGTTCGGACCCAGAGAGCACACCATGTTTACTATATGTTTTTGGGGATGCTGAATCCAATGCCGGTGTCATAAAAAAATCCTGCACATTTGTTTAAGCCCCAACCCCCAAAACTTGAAATTTGGGGGTTGGGGCTTAAACACACGTACACTATCATATTTATATTTAAGTCGTTAACAAAAATAAACGTCTATTTCCTGTATACTACCTTTTAGAGCCTAAAAATACTAATTTTTTAAGACCTCATCGAACTCGATTGGTCCATTTGGAGCGAAGTTACAGCCCTGTAAGTATATGACTATTCTAAAACATTCGCGTTTTTGCTAATATTTTAGTCTTTAATATGTTTTACTAAAGCATACAATCTTTGAATTATTTTACAAAAATTGACCCAAGGCCATTGGAGGTGAATCTTCAACTGATGCAATCCTTAAAATCCACAAATACAACAAAACGCATTCGGATTCAGCGACCCCAAAAACATATAGTAAACATGGTCTGCTCTCTGAGTCCGCACTTTTTTTTTGTGTGTGACTGTGTAATCAATGATGGGCATATAGATATGGAAGTTTCTATTTTATTCATTACATTATATTTTTTTGAGTATCGATGATTGGTGAATGGTCTTTATCTATTAGGATCAGCTGACTGGTTGGCACCATTTTTTTCAGCACTGCTGCGGTCGTAAATATTCTTAATTTTAGCTCCTGATGAGGCGTCAAATGTGCGAAACATCTTGAGCAATAATTACTAATTTATTTATTTAAATTTTAACGCCCATTTATTATTAATTAAGAATTTTAGGACGGGTTATCTATAGGTTACCACCCGTTTCCAGCCTGGCTGGAGAAAGAAGGAATTCTTTCGCTAGCTGGAACCCACGACCCATTGGCGCAGAGTGTTAAGTGCTCTCGCCTTACCGCTCACGGCCACCGGGCTTCCACTAATTTATTTTTATTTAATCGAAGTATTTTTTCGTTGAACTTCCTTTTGATAAATGGATTTAATACTGTCGCTATTAAATAATTATGTTTTTCAAAGTAAAGGAATATCATTAGAATACATGAGTTCCAGTCTTTAGCGAATAAAATATATTAATCTGAGCAAGTCCAAAGATTCCCTAAGAATCTTGATGAAGATGGAGCTTAGAAGGAGAGAGCAGAGATGGCTTCGATCCAATTGGCCTGACTAATGGCGATGCCTGCACTCAATGGCACTCATCACCTGATGGATTCACAGGCTCATCGCCCACAGATCAATCAGAAACTCAATGGCTTCCACAAGCAGATGATGAAATAGGTACCGGTTCAATGTACTAGGGTGAGATATCAATGGAGGATTAGAGAAATTCCGATGATGAATTGAGCCTGTCAGGAGCATTTCATTGGGAATATTTTATAAGAAACAAGCTCTGTTAGTCCAGGGAGGATTTGTTTAGAGCTGGATGTTGAGAGAGCACGCTGGGTTTTACAATATTTTCGCAACAAATTAAAATAACAATAATTGAGGTATGCGTAAATAAAGTAAACTTCCTTTAATTCGGCAAATTGGGGACTTGAAGCATACCGAATTATCAAATATTCCGGATTATCGGATGCAAATTGAAAAAATGGATAGAGGTAAATATTAAAACAAAATACTCTTTTACTTACAGAACACAATTACATTTGAAGACTGCCCAATAACCAGTGCTTTCAGGCATGTTACAGACATTTCCAAACCTTTATTTATTGGAATTAGAGAATCAAAATTTTGATCACCATGGTGGTTCATTATATCATACAGGTATCATCTTGAAGGAGTGAAATCGCCATAGGAGCGGACCACTTATAACTGAATCTACTATATATTTGTCAAATACCACTCACTCACTCACTCACTGACCTATCAACGCCCAGCCCAAACCACTGGACAGAAAAATTTGAAATTTTGCATTGACACTCCCTATAGAACGTAGACACTCGCTAAGAAAGGATTTTTTGATATTCGAATTTTTAAGTATTTTTAGAGGGGTTTAAAGTTTTAGTTGGTTAGAGTAGGCAAGCCTAGGCAGCATGCGTTGCTAGGACGATAACAGAACAGCTGTTACCGTAAATTATCTGCTTCATAGTATTATTTTTAATTGAGATTAATTTCAACTATGATGGCAGTCCTTGAATTACAAGAAATAAACTCTGGCGTTAATGACCCCAACGGTTGACACGCCTTAAATTTAACCAAAAAAAAAAAACTGTCCCTCATAGAGTTTACGCTATGAGAGACAAAATCACCATTTTAATTGCGGTTCATTTCACAAAAGAGAGTTTTCGCTGTACCTGGTGATGGTCTATCCGAGGTAATAATATCCCGAACCCTTGCACAGCGTCCTCACCCATCAGCATCCCCAGTCAGAACACCTCTTGTTCTCGCAAATATAACGGGTGTTTCTAAATGACATGGGGGAAACATACATTTTTAAATTTTACCGTACATATATTATTGACAACAAAATTTAACCTGTATTGGTACGCTGCTGTTACTCCACGGGCGTATGTACGAAATAATTTCCGGGGTATGGAATACTAACAATTTAGAACTTGGAATAGTTTTAGGCAAATAAAACGCTATTACAACTAAAATGAAATGATCTTATTTAATTTATTTTTAAGGGTTTTAAGACACCTTTTACCATCAATTCAAAACTTCGGGGGGGGGGCTGCTATAATAAATTTCAAAACACTATGTAGTAGTGGGGTCTCCCGTGGTCTAGTGGCTAGCGTGCTAGATTCATAAGCGGGAGATGGTGGGTTCGATTCCCGCCGGTGCCAGAAATTTTCTCATCTCAGGGCTCGCTGAGAAAATTCCTGGTTGCACCCTGGATCACAGCGCTAATGGCCAAGAATTATGTCGACGCGCCGTAAAAAAAAAGAAAAAAAAAAAAAAAAACTATGTAGTAGTGTTAATTTTTTGCTGATTGATTATTTAACGCAATAAAATAACTACTTCTGCCGTGACGAAGCACGGGTATTCGGCTAGTAAATAATAGTTTTAATGAATGTCGGAAAACTCTTTATTCATACTGATTGTTCAAAGATATGAGTGTCAAGATTCATCTAGCAAGAAAGAGGGGAAAAGTAATTTAAAAAAATAATAGGTCAAGGGTATCTTTACAACTGAACTAAAGACCAAAATCGTCGATCTAGAAAATATAATAAAAAAGTCCGACTCGCAGGAACTGCGTCATCTTAGCGCGGTTCCAGTTTTTTTTTTTTTTTTTTTTTTTTTTTTTTTTTTTTTTTTTTTTTTTTTTTTTTTTTTTTTTTTTTTACGGCACATGTACATCTAGGTCATTAGCGCCGACATCCAGGGTGTAGCGAGGAATTTCACCAGCGAGCCGTGGGATGATAAAATTCCTGCCGGAGGTTGGGAATCGAACCCTCCATCTCCCGCTTATGAATCCAAGGCGCTAGCCATTAGACCACGGGAGACCCCGGTTCCTGTTCATATCCCTATTCTCATTTGAAAAGCATAGAACAGAAACAGATAATATTTTCCTCGGCCTTTGTTCAAAGGGTTTTATGGCTATACCTGGGGTCAGGTCCGCAAGACCCTAGAATCCTCTTCTACCGATACTTCATTTCATACGTTTCAATGAATTGGAAAATATCAAATATTTTCACACATTCCTGTGTTCTTTTACTATAGTAATAATTCTACAGATAAAATCAATTAAAAAATAAAATAAAAAAACCAACAGCATAAAGGCAATTGAAAATATTCAAAAGACGTCAACGAATCTTTTTCTCTTGGCAAGCTATATTTCTAACAATGAATTGTTTTTCTTATTTTGCCTAATCTGTTTTATTGTAAAATACATTATCCAACTATAAGAAATTAAAAAATAACAAGGAATAAAAACAGACAAAAAGAACAGTTCGAATAAGCAAAATCAATTACTTTAATGTTTTAAGCACTTATTTCTCCGATTGACATCGCCTAATCAAAACTTTCATCAGAATCTTTTTTGTAGAGCATTTAGTAAGCTTTCTAATGGTATTCTTTCGTTTACCAAGATTCTCAACCTTTTTCGAGATATTAAGGAAAATATACAAAGTTACCAAAACTTTTTAAGTCTGTTAATAAAATATTTTATTCTAACCCTTCCTTAACTCCAAACGTAACCAAAATTTCAACATATTAGTTTTGATGAAAGTAGAACATGCAGAAAATGTTTCAACTGAATCCCATGATTCTAAGTACCCAAACCAAAAACGGTATTGAAAAAATATTTTTCCAATTTTCTCGAAAACGGTTAAAGCTATCGCCTTGAAAATGGTTTCATTCGTTTTCCTAGCCCAGGAATCATATAAAACGAGTACTTAGAAGCTTATGAACTCAAAAACGTAAGCGTTACGATTTTTTTTGCGCGAATTTCGCCCCAAACGCCATCTTCCAGTAGGCGGATTTTGCTGGTTAACGAACTTGACCTTTCAAATTGGACGAAGGATTTTTGTACCAAATTTCATCAAAATCGGACCATTCGTCTTCTAGCTAGAGAGCGAACAGACAAATATATATATATATATATATATATATATATATATATAAATAAATATATACATATATATATATATATACAAATTTGAACCACCGTTATTTTCGGTCTCTAGGGGTTCTGAAACGCGAAATTTTCTAGTCGGCACTTCCGGATTGTTTCATTGTATCAACCCTATAAGCGGGGTTCCTCCCTATGGGGGAGGGAGGAACCGCGCTAAAAACTTATACTATTTACTGAGTCATTAAGTGCATTTAAAGTACTTTTAAAAAGATAAATTAAAACAGCAGAAAAACTAGAGGGGCACATTATTTATTAAAATATAAAAAAATACGTTCAAACATATTAATAAAAAAACGTGAGAAAATAAACAAATAAAAAAATATTACATTCTTAATAACAAAACATTATAGCTCTTTGTTATAAATAAATGTATTAACCTGTTGCTAATATGAGGCGTTGCTAACAGGAAGGTCGAACTCAACAAAAGTTTGAGGAAAATGCGTTAGAATATTAAGGGCAAAGTCCACTAGAGTAAATTCAAAATATTTGTTCGTTGTGGGATGTCTCATTGTTTCTTTATTTCTTTAATAAACAAATTATATTGTTTTTGGCTGGGAATTAGTGTGCACTTGATGTAGAGTTCGCCCTTCGTATCCGCAAAGCCGCAGATGTACACTCTATGTACTAAGCCATCCTAGCGCCTGAAGGAAAAGGAGTATTTATTTGTAGGTTTTGATTTTTCGTTAGAAAAAAAAAAAAGTTTGGCATAAAAAAAACTGACAGTATACTAAGTATAAATTACAGCATCTTGTTTTTAACGTTCGCCCCAAAATATTTCTCATCTTCTTGCCGTGTTTTACTAAAATAAAAATGTCCCCGTGAAATAGAATTAAAAAACAATCAATTAAAAATTGTGGTAAACAGAGACAAAAACTCGTTCAAAAGAAGAAAACTAACACTTTCGAAGTGTTAAGCAGTTATGTCTCCGGTTGACGTCGCCCAATCGAAAATTACTTCGGAGATGTTGTTGTAGACAACAACATTTAGTAATCATTCGAATGGTTGTCTTCCACTTACCTCGTTTCACAGCCGTTTTCGAGAAATTTAAGAAAATATACGAAGATGACAACAATTATCATGTGTAAATAATTTTTTTTTTCTTAATACTTCCTTAACTCCAAACGAAACCAAAATTGAAATTTCTTAGTTTATACGATAAAAGAATTCATTGTATTCCAGTAAACAATGATTTCACTTGTATTTAGCGCGGTTCCTCCCTCCCCCATAGGGAGGAACCCCGCTTATAAGGTTGATACAATGAAACAATCCGGAAGTGCCGACTAGAAAATTTCGCGTTTCAGAACCCCTAGAGACCGAAAATAACGGTGGTTCAAATTTTTATATATATATATATATATATGTATATATATATATATATATATATATATATATATATATATATATATATATATATATTTGTCTGTTCGCTCATTTCTGGCTTCCCTGATGGTCCGATTTTGATGAAATTTGGTACAAAAATCAGTCGTCCAATTTGAAAGGTCAAGTTCGTTAACCAGCAAAATCCGCCCACTGGAAGATGGCGTTTGGGGCGAAATTCGCGCAGAAACGCTTACGTTTTTGAGTTCATAAACTTGTAAGTACTCTTTTGATAGGCTTCTTGGGCTAGGAAAACGAATGAAACCATTTTCAAGGCGATAGCTTTAACCGTTTTCGAGAAAATTGGAAAAATAGTTTTTGAATACCGTTTTTGGTTTGGGTACTTAGAATCACGGGATTCAGTTGAAACATTATCTGCATGTTCTACTTTCATTAAAACTAATATGTTGAAAGTTATGTTACGTTTGGAGTTAAGGAAGGGTTAGAATAAAATATTTTATGAACAGACATGAAAAGTTTTGGGAACTTCGTATATTTTCATTAATATCTCGAACACGGTTGGGAAATCGTGGTAAGTGGATAGAAACTATTTGAAAGCTTACTAAATTCTCTACAAAAATGATTCTAAAACTATTTTTTCTTAGGGTATGTCAATCGGAGAAATAAGTGCTTAAAACTTTAAAGTAACTGATTTCGCTTATTCGAACTGTTCTTTTTGTCTTTGATTTTGGTACTTAGAATTATGGGATTCAGTTGAAACATTTTCTGCATGTTCGAATTTTATCAACACTAATATGTTGAAATTTTGGTTACGTTTGGAGTAAAGGAAGGGTTAGAATAAAATATTTTATTAACAGACAAGAAAAGTTTTGGTAACCTTTTATACTTTCGTTAGTTTTTTTTTTTTTTTTTTTTTTTTTTTTTTTTTTTTTTTTTTTTTTTTTTTACGGCGCATCAACAAATCGTGGCTATTAGCGCCGACTTTCGTTAGTATCTCGAAAACCGTTGACAATCTTGGGAAGCGAAAGGTTACCATTCGAAAGCTTACTAAATGGTCTACAAAAAAGGTTCTAAAGAAAGTTTTTAATAAGCGATGTCAATCGGATAAATAAGTGGTTAAACTTTGAAGTAATTGATTTCGTTTATTCGAACGGTTCTTTTTGTCTTTGATTTTGGTACTTCGAATTATGGGATTCAGTTGAAACATTTTCTGAATGTTCTAATTTCATCAAAACTAGTATGCTGAAAATTTACTTACGTTTGGAGTTAAGGAAGGGTTAAATTAAAATAATTTATTAATAGAGATGAAAAGCTTTGGAAACTTCGTATACTTTCCTTAATATCACGAAAACGATTGAGAATCTTGGTAAACGGATGGTTACCATTCGAAAGCTTACTAAATGCCCTAAAACAGGTTCTGAAGTAAGTTTTGATTAGGCGATGTCAAACGGAGAAATAAGTACATAAAACTTAGAAGTTTGATAAACGATAATTGATTTCGTTTATTTATACGGTTCTTTTTGTCTGTTTTTATTTCTTGTTATTTTGTTATTGCTTCTAATAGGAGGATGTATTTCTCAATAAAACAGGGGAATAAATACAAATTCTCTGAACCTGTAACAGAACTGAAAACGTAAATATTCTCCGTGTAAAGTCAGTCCGGGTCGAGGTAGTAGGCCGGCTTCAGGTAGGCTTTTAATGCACTTCATAAATCAAGATTCATTGTTCTCATCAAGCATTCTAGGACAGCTGACACATACCTTTACCTGTAGGAAGTCATGCAGCCAAATGCTATACTAGAAATATAATTATATTTGCATGTACCATTTTATTTTGTTTAATTGCATTTAAAAGTAAAAAGGATATGTTAGCACTGCAAGTTAAGTAAATTAGAAATATATTCGTAGAAGAGTCTTCGTAGACCGAAACTTGCAACGGCGGAAAGAGTAATTTCTGCTTAGGATAGTTTCATCCCTAGCCGCAAATCTTGTTTTTTTTTCGTATTTGTTTCATTAGGAATGATCTAAACAAAGTAATAACTGTTTCTATTCTAAGTCTACAAAATGACACTAGGGATATGAATGGAACCGCGCTAAGATGACGCAGTTCCTGCGAGTCGGACTTTTCTCTACGTAAAGACCTATAAAAAGTTTACCTGCAAACCATTTTAACTCTAAAATGTATGCACTGCAATTTTTTTTTCGTCGAATATTCTAGTCGGCACTTCCGGAGTGTGCCGACTAGAATGAGGTGCCGACCTCAAAAACGGGTTTCCTTTCAATAGAGTGAAGGAGGAAACGCGCTAGAAGGAGCTTTTCTCCATGTTCAGCCTGTTGATTGGGTTTTGATCCCTTTAATGAAAACCTGGTGCCCTGGCCGTTGTTAGGTAGTAAGGGGAAACTGGCCCGTAACTATCATCCCTCCTACATCCCGGTTCAATCCTCCATCAAATCCCTAAACCATTATCCCTCCCAATGATACTATCCTATATCCGATAATCTACCTTGATTCCATTACTACCAACTCTTGACCCCAACAATTATACGGAAATAATTCCTAATAGAGCTCGGATTCATCCTAGGACCAGGAGGGGCAGAGAGAGAGAGAGAGAGAGAGAGTGAGAGAGGGAGAGAGAGGGAGGGAGAGAGGGAGAGAGAGAGAGAGAGAGAGAGAGAGAGAGAGAGAGAGAGAGAGAGACTGAGAGTTTGGGAGGTTTGGGTGGGTGTTCGTGAGTGTGTTAAGTTACCTATATGTAAATAGCAATTTTTGGTTTTGATCTAGACTTAAGGTTAGATCTGATATATGTTAAAAGGATCTAACACTATATGAAAAGTCCAACTCGCAGGAACTGTGTCATCTTAGCGCGGTTCCGTTCATATCCTTAGTGTCATTAGCAAAGGAGTAGAAGCAGTTATTGGTAGTTTTTGATATTTCGCGAAAAATAGGAAATAACACCTCAAAGAAATGGAAAATTTAAGGCTCCGCAACAGGAAACTGCTAGTCTTCTATGCGGAAATGACTCCCCCACCTTCTCAACGTTTGCCAGGGGAAACACTATTACCAATACGTTTCTTATTTTCATACCTTATTTTACTACAATACTAATTCCACTGTTGAATCCAATTAAAAAAAACAATACCCGATCAAAACGTTTGGTAAACAATGATAAAACCCCGCTGAAAAGAACGAAACTAACAATTTTAAAGGTTTAAGAACTTATTTTTCGGATTGACATGGCCCCATCTTTGTAGGGAATTTAGTAAGCTTTCGAATGGTCACCTATAAAACGGGTACCTGCAAGCATATGAGCTCAAAAACGTAAGCGTTACGATTTTTTTCGCGCGAATTTCACTCCAAAAACCATCTTCCGGTTGACGGATTCTGCTGTTTAACGAACTTGACAAAATCGGGTCATTTGTCAGGCAACTACAGTGCGAATAGACAAACATATATATATATATATATATATATATATATATATATATATATATATATATATATTATTTTTGAGGTTTCCTCGCTTGGGAGAATTATTCGTGTTCTTCATGCGGCATTCTCCAGCGGTCTGTTTTTTAGCGTGATATTCGCAGAAATCCTATCCTGCTTCTTCAGACGGTTGTGTATTTTACACTTTTTTAGTTTGTTATTTATTTCCATGAAATTGTCCTAATAACACTCCCTAACTGTTCGACGAAACGGATTTGCATGTTGCTGTGAGATCTGAGCCTTGTAAATGTAATGACAACATGTAAGGAATTACCATAAACAACGTTGCAGCCAGTATATGAAAAACTGCCATAAAACGAGGAAGGCAACAATGTATAAACCATAATAGACACCAGAATGGAATTGTAAATTAAAGAGAACAACAAAACACAACGACAACAACGTCATAGTACGATACATGTCAGCATTGAGATCTTATTTCTATGCTCTTCGCTTTAGATGCGGAGCATCATCATAAATAAATAAATAAATAGTTTGTTATTTTTAAATAACCTATAATAAATTGAGCTTATTTTAACATATGGCGCTTTCGGATAAGCATTCTTGTATCGTCGCCTGTTGACAACGTGTAGAGCCGATGGAACTGTTTAGAAGCTTTTCTTCGTCTTGCTGCGAAGTATCTGCTTTTCTTTTCTCTGCCAATCTTCCTTTTGCAGTTCTAATTATTCCAATCATGTATTTATTTATTTATTTCTGCTTGTGGCCAATTATGAGAAGAAGGAAATATAGAGTGTTACATTTTTGTATGTAAGTCGCGAAAAGCTTCATTTGACAGTCGGGAGTTAGAGATTTAGGCCAAGTTGAAGCAGAGAGGGCAGATCAAAGGTGTGAAATTAGAGGTATGTGGTAACAGTGTTGTGTTAACACGGCTGTAGCTTTGTAGTTAGCAGACCGAGATATCCTTTGAAGGTACACAAAGGTGGACTGTAGGTCAAGAAGAGACTCTGGAGAAGGTGGAGACTGAATTAAAGGACTGTAGGAAGCAGTGACATTCTCTAGAAAAACATTATTATCAAAACGTTTCTCATTTCTTGCTATAGTAAAATACTCATTTTACTTTACAAAAATTAAAAAGTCGGGTGAACAGAGGGGAAAAAAACTCAAAAAGTTAGAAAAGAAATGTCTCTGCTAGGAAGGAACTACGAGAAACCACCAACATTTTTTTCTTTACTGCTAAAATCAGTTAAAAACACAACAAGCAATAAGAAACTGAGGAAATCAAACACAAACCAATTCAAAGCAACAAATATAACATTTTGGAAGTTTTAAGCACCCATTTCTCCTTCTGACATAGCTCAATCGAAAATTGCTTTAAAATCCTGTCTGTGGAGAATTTAGTAAGCTTTCGAATGGTCGCCTTCCACTTACTACGGTTAACTAACCATTTTAGTGATATTAAGTAAAATATAAAAAGATCCCAAAACTTTTCATGTCTGGTTATAAAAACATTCTAGTTTAGAGAAATTTTAAACAGGTAGAAACGAATCCAACGATTATATGTAACCGAAAATGACTTACAAAAGCTAGTTTTTCCACTCTCCCTATATACATATATATACCGCTATTTTCGTGAAATGGGTTCTGAAACGTTTTCTGGTCGGCACTCTAGGATTCCGTCATGAATATATATATATATATATATATATATATATATATATATATATATATATATATATCAGGGTTTTTTTTTCAACTTTTCATGCGACCTAGTTAGTATATTGAGCGACGCTATAAGCGAGTTCTTTACCTGTAAGGTTTTAGTCCCTATGTCAAACATCAAATCCAAAGAAAAGATATTTAATTAATCTGTAACCTGATGAATTGATATAAAAGGTTGAACAAAATATAAGAGAGATTTATTCAAAAAAAAAAGCAAAAAAAAAAAAAAAAAAGAAAAGAAACATTCCTAGTTCAACCAAGAGAGAAAATTTACTTTTCTAGGGCAATTTTCTCTGCTGAATTTGTAAAGGCTCTCTGACTCGTGAGTGCAGACAATGTTTGTCCGGAAGTATTAAGGAGTCGGTAGATTAGTTTCTCCAAAAGGATGTTGGAGAGGAAGAGAATCTCCAGAAAGCCTTAGGCCCTCTCCACTCTCCATCCTACTAAATCCAACCAGTCCGCTATTTTATCCGCCCTTGTCTTCTGTTTTCTCTTAAAATTATGCAGCAGTATCTGAGATAAAACATATCAGACTGTATTGTCTTTTAGCGCGGTTCTTCTGTAGGGAGGAAACCCGCTAACGAGGTAGACCTCATGACGCAATCTAGTGCCGACTAGAACATTTCACTTGTCAGAACCCATAGATCAAGAAAATAACGGTGATTTGAAATTGTACATATGTTTATTCGCTCTCTCACAGGCTCAAAAATGGTCCGATTTAATTTGGTATATAATTCATTCGCATAATTTGAGAGGTTCGTTAACCAGCAGGATCCGTCCAATGGATCATGGGTTTTTCAGCGAAATTCGCGTAGAATAAATCTTAACGCTTACGCATACAAGTTCATATGAATATTATATGCTCCTTATAGTATTCGTTTTATTGGTTCCTTAACTTAAGAGAACGAATGAAACAATTTTTAAGGTGATATGTGTAACCATTTTTGAGAAAAGTATAAAAAATGTTTTTTAACGAATTTTCGGTTTGGATACTTAGAATCGTTGGATTCAATTGGTCCTTCGAGTCAGACCTTTTTCTTAATGAGATTACATAAGTATATCTGAATTTAATTATATTTTATTAAAAGTACTTTTTTTTTTTTTACGTTATCTTTTTTAATAATACCTTAGGTTTTCAATTCAATACTTTGTAGCGGTTAGATCTTAACTGGGACTTGAATCACTTCCACAATTGATCAAAATTCTTGGCATAGTGTTTCTAAGATATTTATTTAAACAATGCAGGGCGGCACCTGATTTTCAAGAAATTCCGTTTGATTTTGGTCACAGTTGGAATCCCGAATGAATATTGGAAACACATTTTCATGCTCCTACCCTAATTTGTACTTGATACTAGGCATTACAAATCACTATAAACACAGGTTATTAAATTGTGTTATTGTATATTACTATTAGGTTTTCTCAGTCTGCGTATTCGGCATTTTATTGCGAATCCTTATCTATATAGCCTCCTTTAAGTTGTATACTTAGTGCGAACTTCTTTGACAAGTACACAATTATTCATAACCATACACACACACACACACACACACACACACACACACACACACACACACACACACACACACACACACGCACGCACGCACACACACACACATATATATATATATATATATATATATATAAACATTTCTAATCAGTCTAGTTCAATAATATGTTTTCTTTTTACTTCTGTAACTAGTCGAAGACAGCGTGTGGGGTCATCAAAAATATCAATTTTATTTAAATCTTATTTAGCAAGTCAAGTTCAGTTTAAAATACTTTTAAACTTTCTTTCACTTTCAAAATCATTATCCCATCCTCATGATATTTATACTCCACAGTTAACAGTATTTTAATGGGCAGAATAAAAGTTTTGTTGTTCGAATAAAAGATGTAATGAATTATTAATAAGATTTCAGATAGGAATATATTTCTTCCATCATTATCAATGCAAAAAATTCAATCCTAAAAACTTAGAAACAACACGTATAAGAAACATTTAACACACCACCACACACCACCACCATACATACCAGTATAAAATAACACATTTATACATACGTGTGCAATAACTGAGTTTAAGTAAAATTCAACTCGAAACATATTATATTGAACAAAAATAATAGAGGACACACAAATACTATCAATTATTTGACATATTACACTCCGTGCCAAGGGTCGTGGGTTCGATTCCCACTATAGATAACCCGTCCTAAAATTCTTAGTTAATAATAATGGACGTTAAAATTTAAATTAATTAAAGGTTAGTTTCATGAATCCAGGATCTTGTGAGAATTTTCAGACACACCTACTTCAACGAAAGGCTCGTTAAAATAGTTTTCTTTCCTTTAATGCATTTTTAAAATTGTTGACGGCTTTATGCAGTTAGCCAAGCCCGTAGGTGAACTGTAAAAATATCAGGTCATCCCATAAGAAATGTCGGTTTATTTCGGTGGGCTGTAGAAGGTGTCGATCCGAGTTTTTCTGCTAGCTTTTCGAATGTTACAACAGGATTTTCTTATAAAGTAGCTTTCAGGAGTTCGTCGTCAAGTTCTGTTCGTCAACCTGTACGAGGTTCGTCTTCAAGCTTGCGGTTTCCCGCTCGAAATCGTTCAAAACACAGCTGAACTTGTCGCTCACTAGTGACATTTTCGCCGTATATTTCTAAATGTTTTCGATACGTTGAAGTAGCATTTCCTCCTTTATCGAATTCCCAAAACATAACCGCGCGTAAGGATCGTGTGAGATTCATTTCAAATGAAATTTCAGCACGGAATATATAAGTTACCAGAACATTATAAATAGAAGTGTATTTAATGATATAATAAACAAAAAATTAATTGAAAAGGAGGGAACATAAAAAAGACAGAATATTAAAAACCTACATTACCTATGGGATGACCTGATGAAATCAAAACTCGTTCATTAACTATTAGTTCTGCAACATAAACTAGTTGCTCAGGTTGCTCAAAAGTTATGAGGGACAATATCTACATACCTTGAAAAAAATGTCACTAGCCACTATAAAAAATTAATTCATTTTATCTATTTGATCGAAATATTTTAGACTTTATAGGCAGTTATGTTAAGAAACTTCGCATCTAACGCTGCTCGTTGAAGAAATTGTTCAACTTGTTATCAAGGCTTATAGTGCAATTCCAGAATAGATAGTTCTTAAAAGAAAAAACGAAATTTAACCTATTACCTGAGAAATTTTAAGAGATGAACTCTAAGCATAAAAGTAGCTAAGAGCATCCACGGGTAATGGTTCCACTGGTAGTGTACCCATGGGTTCTAAGTCCAGTGCACCCATGGGTATCCTCACCAATCCTGGCTTGGGTGGAGTTGAAAGGAGAAATACTACCCTTTCTTGGGACTTATCCGACTCTGTTTAGTGCCCACTTTCCTCAGCTTGTTTTATTTTAGGACGTGTACTGCCCCCGCCAAAAAGGGTTTTATTTCAAGGTCTTCGTGGGGAATAATCCTTTAATTGTCTTATAAAAGAAGATTTCAGACCGTTTCTCATCTTCCTTTTTATACGGATTAGATGGACTGCTTGAGAAGTATACCTTATGGAAATAAATGGGGTTTAAGAAAGTCGATGGAGTTAAAAGCAACTACATAAATGAAAAGGCTTTATTTCCTGAAAATCCGGCGTTATTCAATGTTATTGTTCCCTGGCTTTAGAAATGAAACCTCTCAAGAATAGGGTCTGAGTGTTTTTGTATTATCTTTTTCAACAAAAATATAAAAAAATCATTTTCGGATAACATTCTGAAATTGTAGAATACAAAAATTAGCTAAAATAATTACAGAAGTTTATCTCTAGTTAATGCCTTTCGGTAATAAACAATTTCAGGATCAAAACTTGTTTCTTGCAGTTATGAAATCTAACTATTGCCAAAACACGTCGGAATCGGGAGTAAAATATGGAAAACCAGATGTAGTTTTTTGTTTGTTTTTTTTTTGTTTTATTATACAAAGGTTTTTTTTTGTTCTTGTATAAAACATATTCAAAAATTGATTTTTCAACAGAGAAACAGCTGATTTAGTCGAAAATATTTCCAGACGTCAGCCTTTAATACAACTTAAAATATGTAAATTTTAGTTTCCTTTGGACTAAGTGACACATTAGTGAAAAAAAAAATGTATTGAGTATGAGCAGTTTTGGGATTTTCGAGTATTTTCTTTGATATTACGATCGAAATTCTCTAGACCAAATTCTCTACAAAAACAGTTCCCATGTTAGCTTCTTTAATAGGACTATCTTATTAGGAGGAACAAGTGCTTAAAACATTGAACATCTTGGTTCATTGTTTGTTTCATTTGTCGTATTTAGCTATAAAATGATTTTACCAGTCAACTAAATGAAAAACATTTATTGATTTATATCTTCTTTGTAATAATTCTTTTTGGTCTTGGAGGTGGAGTGAGTAAATTATGCTATTTATATTGTGCCAAATATCTCACTTTTCTTCAAAATTTTATTGGTCGAGATTTATCATTTTTTAACAAAATATTAAAACGAAAAACTAGATGTTTCTATTCCAAGGATCCAAATGACTCTAGGGATAAAAAAGTAATGAGAACATACCAAGATGACGCAGTTTCTGTTAGTCGAATATATCGCATTAGTATTACTGACGTGACACAACTCAAAATAAAACTCAACTGAAAATGTGTCACTCTTACCTATAAAGGGGGCTTAGCATTAAGACAGGAAGGGTGAAACTAATGCACTCTGATGTACAAGTTCTGAATCTAGGTGCATACTGTTTTGATGGTTGGTAAAAATATATTTACCATGTCTTTAATAGTCCTAAGTACGACAAGGTGTGAATAAAACCGATTTTTGGGTTGTGTCACTTTGGAAATACTAGTGCGATATGTAGTATTACAGACTATTGGGTATTCGGCAAGATCATTTTGCTTGTTTCATTTCTGTTTTGACATCATTGGCAGAATACAAACATTTTCGGTACATTTTCGGAAATGCTTTTCCGATTACTGCTATATTAGGCAATGGTGAGGCCATTGGTTCTTAAGCCTACTGGGAGGATTTCCTGGATGAGATTGGGAAAATCGAGGATAATCCTTCAATATTGGGATGATTGGGGAGCTTAGGATGGAATCGAGTTTCCCATAAATGTGCTTTAACTAAGAACAACCTATCGTTGACTAGTACTTGGGGTTTTCAGTTTGGTGGGATAAATAAATAAATAACTTCTTTCAATACTAAACATTACAAAAATATTGGAAATTAAATGATTTTTTTTTAATGGCGCGCCGACATCCATGGTGTTGCAAGAAACCTTCTCAACGGGCCCCGAGATGTGAAAAATTTCTGCCACCTGAGGGACTCGTATTCCCGTCTCCTCCATGAGATTATATCTACATATAATCTCATGCAGGCATAATATTATTTGTGTCTGTTTGCATGCAAGCAGGCAATAGTCGGACTCCGATGAAATTTCCCACAAAAATACATTTGCAATTGTAAAGATCAAGTGGCCGAAACGGCAGAATCCACCCACCGGAACACTGTGTTCAGAAAGTATAATTGTTTTCTGGTAATACACCTATGGGTAGACTTTTTTTTAAAGGAAATTTGGTATTTTAAATATGTTTAATATGAGGTAAAAACTAAATTTTTGAATTGTATAGCCAAAAATAATATACGGTCAAAATTCTATAAATGTTAGTAGCTTTTCAGAAAGTAGAGAATTTTAAAAAATAACTTAATTTCTCTTCATAATAGAAGTTTTGAAATCGTGGTAAGGGGAAGGTGAGCATTCAAAAGCTTACTAATTCTCTACATAAAAAGGTTCTGATGTAAGTTTCGATGGATCGATGTCAATCGGAGAAATACATACATAATACTTCGAAATTGTTAGTTTTGTAAGAAACAATACATATATATATATATATATATATATATATATATATATATATATGTGTGTGTGTGTGTGTGTGTGTGTGTGTGTTCACTCTAGCTGCCTTAATAATGATCCGATTTTAATGGCATTTGGTATAGAAATAATGCTTGATTTAAAATGTCAGGTTTGTTAACGACAACGGATTTCGTTTAAAAAAATATCAAAATCAATATTAACTGTTTTCAACGAGCTTTACATATGACCCGAGGAAAAAGAACGCTATTAAAACGCATTATGTTGACGCTTTTCCTGCGAGTAAGACTTTTCTATTAGAAGTAAAACAGGATTTTACTTATTTTATTAACGTTATTATTATTATTTTTAAAATTCAAACTTTGTATGAGTTAACAAGAAAGTACAGTAACGATATTATTATCTCTTCGCGTAATAAGGAAGAACCAAGATTATAAATGAAATACAGAAATCATTTGTGTAAGTATTATTAAAACCACTATTTCTTGTTAAAAAGAAGAAAAACTAATTTCATATTGTAAGACGTTGACCCTGTTTATCCCTTTGTAATTTCAATGTGGCGAAAGGTCAAAGCATATTAAAAACACACTGAATATTCATTTTTTTACTTTCCAACATACGTTTTACGTACTGATGACGCCCCTTCAGAAATATTAGAATCATTTGTGCCATTGCCCAAAGAGTATCTACTGCAGAAAATGCCCCATCTAGACTGAACATATTAATCATTCCGACGCTATAACGACGGTAAAAAAAATAGAGTAGAGTAAATATCGATTCATAAAATAATTTCTTCTCATTTTGTTTCCCCTGTTTTACATTTATTAAATAAAATAAATTATTCTGTTTCAGATATTTTATTTTTGTCAGAAATTTTTGCATTGAACCGAAATTAGGACATTAGCTCACCTTATTTAGTCTTCCATATAAATGTGTTTGTGTGTGTGAATATGTATATATATGTATATATATATATATATATATATGTATATATATATTATATATGTATATATATACATATGTGTGTGTATATATATATATATATATATTCTTTTTTATCCTAGGAGGCATAGGGTCATTAAAGCAGTCTTCCTTTATTATACCACTTTATTTACTGGGCCCAATAGATAAAGTGGTGTAATAAAGGAAGACTGCTTTAATGACCCTATGCCTCTTAGGATAAAAAAGAATTTTGATATTTTGGGTCATCTATAAGAATAAATAATATATATATATATATATATATATATATATATATATATATATATATATATATATGGGGGCGAGGTTAGCTCAGTGGTAGAGCACTGGACTCATATGCTGCAGGACCTGAGTTCAAATCCCGAGCTAGCACTTAAGATTTTTTTCTTCTAGTGTCTTCGTTCATGGGTTGAATTCGGCCTCCCTGACCGTCCCTAGGCCAACCCAGCCTTTAATTAATTTAATAATGGGTACCTTGGCGCTAATGAGTCTAGCTAGTCGAAGCGGCAAGGGGAAAATCAGGCGGCCGGAGCATAGTACGGACCACACTATCTCCCTAGTGTGCCATATGGTCATGAATCAGATACTTCTACAGTATCTGCCCCTCAGGGCCCTCGTAGCTTGTTACGGGACTGTTTATATATATATATATATATATATATATATATATATATATATATATATATATATACAGGGTGTCCCGTAAATGTCTAGTCATATTGTGAGGGGTGATAAAGGACCCTTAGGGGAACAAAAAATGTTCTGTGACGATTTCCCGAATTCTCGCCCATAAAGGAGAAAACGTCGTTTTATTGTTTTTTCGAGACAAACGTACTTTTTAGAAGAATAATCGTTGTAGCTCCGTCCCAGGTGGTACTACTAAAAAGGGTGTTAAACCAATCGAAAGCTGAGTAAATTTACTATAAGACTAGTTGAGAGTAAACGTAAAAATGAATGAATGTAAGTATGTATGTCTTACCAAAAGAAGGCAATTCTAAATTTCCTGACATTTTATTGATATTTCTTTCCAGCGTTACTCCTCAATAAGCAGGATCTGAGATTTCCGGGTTTCAGAAAAACTTCCTCATTTAACCAGATTTCCATTCATGTATCACAACCCTGAGTTATTGAAGTATTTGAACGATTTAAGAACAAAAGTTTTAAAAAAAACATGGATCTGTGAAAAGAAAATTATATTTGTTTCTTCAATTTATTCAAAAAGCTGAAGGGAAATATTTTTTTTATAAATGTTTACATAAATATTAAGTAAATATTTACCTAAAAGAATAACAAAAATTACCCTACCTTATTTTACCTAAATCACGCATTTGAACACATTTTTGCAGGACTATGTACATATTATTTATGAGGGATAGAATTTTTAATTACCACAACAAAAACGCATGGGCTCAGAATCCCAGTGAGTTTCACAAGCGTAGCCATCAGTATTAATTTAAGGTAAAGCATTTGTTTTCTAAATATAAGTATGTACCTGTAAAAATGTGTTCAAATGTTGGGGTTCCTTAATGGCCGCCTCCTGGACCCAGTATTACTTACCGGAATTAACAAATTCAAAATAAATGTGTATTTTATTTATTTACTGTTTTAGGATTTTTTTTTTTATATTCGTGGAAGTAATTTTTTTTTATTGTTTTAAGTAAATATTTACTTAATATTTATGTAAACATTTATAAAAATAAATATTTCCCTTCAGCTTTTTGAATAAACTGAAGAAAAAAATATAATTTTCTTTTCACAGATCCATGTTTTTTTTAAAACTTTTGTACTTAAACCGTTCAAATACTTCAATAACACAGGGTTGTGACACATGAATGGAAAGCTGGTTAAATGAGAAAGTTTTTCTGAAACCCGGAAATCTCAGATCCTGCCCATTGAGGAGTAACGCTGGAAAGAAATATCAATAAAATGTCAGGAAATTTAGAATTGCCTTCATTTGTAAGATATACATACTTACATTCATTCATTTTTACGTTTACTCCCAACTAGTCTTATAGTAAATTTACTCAGCTTTCGATTGGTTTCACTCCCTTTCTAGTAGTACCACCTGGGACGGAGCTACAACGATTATGTTTCTAAAAACCACGTTTGTCTAGATAAAACAATAAAACGACGTTTTCTCCCTTATGGGCGAGAATTCGGGAAATCGTCATAGAACATTTTTTGTTCCCCTAAGGGTCCTCTATCACCCCTCTCAATATGACTAGACATTTACGGGACACCCTGTATATATATAAATATATATATATATATATATATATATATATATATATATAAATTTATTTTTATCGTGAAAATACGTCTGGTTTATTCCATACAGCTGTTTTCAGTCTGGGAGAAATTAGAGGACTTCTCTTTTAGCCTATATATATATATATATATATATATATATATATATATATATATATATATATATATATATATATATATATATGTGTGTGTGTGTGTGTCTGCGTGTAGTTGAATGCCACCAAGGAGAAATTTTTACTTCCGTTTTTTTCCCAAGATATATGCGTTTCTGGGTTTTTTTGTCTAAACGTTAGTTTTGAAGATTTTTTCGCTATTTGTCATTCAAGCCAAAGGAAAAATTTAATTCTGATGTAATTTTCAAAATTATGTCATTAAATTTCGTATAAGATCTCATGTACTTTGTGCAAACATTTCTCAAAACAAATTCACAGCAGCCACCCAAATAAATAACTTATCACGAAATAAAAGTTTTTCATTTTCGCGCGGTTCGCTCCCCATAGGGAGGAACCCCGCTTATAAGGTTGACACAATGAAACAATCCGGAAGTGCCGACTAGAAAATTTCGCGTTTCAGAACCCCTAGAGACCGAAAATACCGGTGGTTCAAATTTGTATATATATATGTGTATATATATATATATATATATATATATATATATATATATATATATTTGTCTGTTCGCTCATTTCTGGCTTCCCTAATGGTCCGATTGTGATGAAATTTGGTATAAAAATCCGTCGTCCAATTTAAAAGGTCATGTTCGTTAACCAGCAGAATCCGCCCACTGGAAGATGGCGTTTGGGGCGAAATTCGCGCAAAAAAAATCGTAACGCTTACGTTACGAGTTCATAAGCTTGTAAGTACTCGTTTTATAGGCTTCTTGGGCTAGGAAAACGAATGAAACCATTTTCAAGGCGATAGCTTTAACCGCTTTCGAGAAAATGGAGAAAATAGTTTTTGAATACCGTTTTTGGTTTGGGTACTTAGAATCATGGGATTCAGTTGAATCATTTTCTGCATGTTCTACTTTCATTAAAACTAATATGTTGAAATTTTTGTTACGTTTGGAGTTTAGAAAGGGTTAGAATAAAATATGTTATTAACAGCCATAAAACGTTTTGGTAACTTTGTATACTTTCCTTAATATCTCGAAAAAGGTTGAGATTCTTGGGAAACGGAAGATGACCATTAGAAAGCTCACTAAATGCTCTACAAAAATGGTTCCGATGAAAGTTCTGATTAGGCGATGTCAATCGGAGAAATAAGTGCTTAAAACTTTACTTTTTAAAGTAATTGATTTCGTTTATTCGAACTGTTCTTTTTGTCTTTGATTTTGTTACTTTGAATTATGGGATTCAGTTGAAACATTTTCTACATGTTCGAATTTTGTCAACACTAATATGTTGAAATTTTGGTTACGTTTGGAGTAAAGGAAGGGTTAGAATAAAATATTTTATTAACAGACAAGAAAAGTTTTGGTAACCTTTTATACTTTCGTTAGTATCTCGAAAACCGTTGACAATCTTGGGAAGCGAAAGGTTACCATTCGAAAGCTTACTAAATGGTCTACAAAAAAGGTTCTAAAGAAAGTTTTGAATAAGCGATGTCAATCGGATAAATAAGTGCTTAAACTTTGAAGTAATTGATTTCGTTTATTCGAACGGTTCTTTTTGCCTGTTTTTATTCCTTGTTTTTTTTTTTTTTTTTAATTGCTTATAGTTGGATAATGTATTTGACAATAAAACAGATTAAGTAAAATAAGAAAAACAATTCATTGTTAGAAATATAGCTTGCCAAGAGAAAGAGATTTTTTTTATCTCTGTTTACCTCTGTTCTTAATTGTTTTTTTCTCGGTTTGCCTTAGTTTTTAATATCTTGCTGATATTTTGATTGCATTTTTTTTTCAATAAAACATGACATGTAATTGAGAAGCGTGTTCGTATTTTGAATTCACTTTGAAAGTCTTGCTTTAGATTGAGGAATTTCCGCTTCTAACCTGTGGGTGTTAACAGTTTTCATGAAATAATAATAATAAAAAAAAAGATTAGTTCTATTTTAAACTTTCGAAATGACAACAATATGGATGAGAATGGATACGTCTTAAAATGACGCAGTTCCTGCAGAAAGAGAATGTTTAGACTCTGTGTAGGGTCAGACATTTGCCCGGGTCGAGCTACTAGGCAGGCTTCAGGTAGGTTTTATTGCACTTTATAAATCAAGATGCATCCTAGGAGAGATGACAGATATTGCACCTGTAGGAAGTCATAAAGCCAAATGCTATAGTAGAAATATAATTATATTTTGTGGTTGTATGTGGCGTAATACATTAAAAAATAACAATAATACTTTCCCATTTTCTTGTACAATTTTATTTTGTTTAATTGCATTTAACAGTAAAATGAGTAGTTTAGTGTTTTTAATTGCATTTAACACTAAAATGGATATGTTAGTAAAGCAAGTTAAGTCAATTAGAAACAAATTCGTAGTAGAGTCTTCGTAGAGAGAAACTTGGGACGGCGGAAAGAGTAATTTTCGCTTAGAATAGTTTCTTGTGCCTTGCCGACAATCTTGCTTTTCTTTGGAATTATTATTCTTGGTTTACATTAAGAATTATCTAAACAAAGTAATAAGTGTTTCTATTCTAAGTATACAAAATGACACTAGGGATATGAATGGAACCGCGCTAAGATGATGCAGTTCGTGCGAGTCGGACTTTTTAATGTTCCACACACCGCACGAACATTTTTTTGGTTTGGTAGATGGGACACTGAGAAAAGTTTCATTATTTCATTACCTTATTATTAAGTGTCGAAGGCTAAAAAAGAATGATTTTCATGGGTAAATTGTAGTCAATTAAAACAAATAACCAAAACATTTTGGCTTTGAATTATCTAAATAATGAAATGCAGCAAATAAAACAAAATTACTCCTGTAAAAATCATAATATAATAGTAAGGATAATGTACATAAGACATGAAATAAAGTGGCAAAAAACTTTTTGAAATTATAAAATAATACGCACTAAAAGAAAAATAGTTTGGTTTGAAAAATGTTTGCACAAGGTACGTATACTTATAGGAATTTCATGCAGATTCTGAAAATGTCATCAAAATTATATATTGCCTATGGCGTAAACGACAAATAACGCTAAAATGGTCAAAAAACTAGCTTTTAGACAAAAGAAATATTCAAGCGCCTACATCTAAGGAGATAATGCAAGTAAAAAGTTCTCCTTGGTGGCATTCAACTACACTTCAGTCGGAGTATGGGGGCTACACCACTCAAGTATGGGGATTTCCTACGGGACAACTAATAACAGGAATTTAACCATTATGTGATCCAGTGAGATGATTCCAAAAAGGATTCAAGTCAAACTATCCTAAATCGGAAACCCTTTAAAACTCGCTCCTCCGAATTAGAAGAGTGTCAGACGCCCGTTACAGGAATTTAATAATCCATAAACTTCCTGAAGTAGGCTAAAATCCCCTGAAGTTTCTGACATTCGTCTCCTTCTCCAGCTTGTAATCAGTGTTCTACGAATTTCATTTCATCAACTTTTTAAATTTTTATTCAAACCATAATTCAATGCAGTGACATTAAACCGAGGTTTCGGAAGACGGACCCTACTTAGATCAGTGTGTTTTAGAGCGATTCCTGCCTCCCTCAAAGCCCAATTCAACCAACCAACCAACCTGATGCAGAATGTCACGATATCTATGACGCATTAATATCAGTATAATGTATTTATATAAACAGTTTGTAAATAGTATTTTGTAATATTTATAATATGTAGGATACATTACTACAGAGTAAATCGCCATCGTAGTAGCTATAGTAATAAGAAAAATCCTAAAAGGAATTTTCACTAAACATATTCAGATCCTATAATAAATCCTCAGACAAAAATACCTCGTGAGACCTCAGTGTAGGCATACATTTTTTAAAATAAATAAATAGGTAATTTAATCTTATAATCAGTCAGAATTGGAATCAGTCTAATCTATTGATTCATTTAATCTTCCTTTATTAAATGCTGTACATTTTACAATATATATATATATTTTACTACTTTTTAATTTATTCCTACAAATAATTGACTTTCCATTTATTCTTATATTATATTATTAATTATTTTAAATTGAAAAGGAATCTTTTCATAAAAAAAAAAGAAAGAAGGAAAAGGATTTCAGGGATTTTTTTCTATAAAAAATATGAATAAGTGGTTGTACATTATAAATGTCTCCAGAGATTAATTAGAAATGAAGGCACACACAAAACCAGTAGGAAGATGGCGCTCTAGCTGAGAGCCTTGGCCATTTTTTATTATTTCTTCTTCTTAGAGTTCTTTCTTCACAGATGTTTAATTTATTTTTTATTGCTATATCGTCCATTTGTCTAGAAGAAAGAAATATGACATTTAAATGGACCCATTGCTCTCATTTCTATTTACTAAAAACTCCCTTTCCTCTTCCGGTTTTTTTTCTTTCCCCTTATGTAGATGAAATTCAATGTAGTTTGTATAGATTCCATAATTTTTCTCGAGCAATAAAGCAAATCACATCCTTTCCGGATGCTATAAACTGGTCAACAACGACGAAAAAATAAAAAAAGATTGGGAGGAGATAAAACTATATTTTTTATTAGATATTGTGTTTTATTTTTCCCTTCTTTTCTGCTTTCAAGCATTCATCAGGGAAGTAAACAAGGACGAAAGAGTTAATACTAACTTATATACAGAAGCAATAAAAGGAAAACAGAAATGTAGACAAATAATGATACAAAAGGTAAATTTGTTAGAGACTAAATTAAATATGGATAGAGATTATATTATTTTATGTTTTTTTGGTGTTCCATTTAATGGCGATGTACACCTTACATTTTTTATATATTATTACATGGCATTATATGACCTTTTTGCGTATATATTTTCAATGTGTATATAGTATTACATTATATAATATTACGTTATTGTCTATATATTTACTTATATATTATTTTTGTTTCTAATGAACTTAAGAAATTAATCAACTTTTTTTTTCATGTTCACTGAAAGCGCGAACTTTTTTTTGTGGATTTCTTTCACCGCTTATGGACTACGCCCCAGACATCTCGGGTGTAGAAGTCGTTGCGATATAAACGAGTTAACTCGGGTTCCGATATAACAAAAGTTGAACGGATAATTAATGCTATCGCCGTAAATGTATCAACTTGATTTTTACTGTAATTGTTTTTACCTATCCTACACTTGTATTTTGTTTACGTTGTTCATTGAAGACATTTATTACATTATTATAGATTGAAATGTTTTGTTTTTTCGCCTTACACAGCTAAATACGCTCAACGATATCGACCAAGTTATCTTGGGCCAATATGATGTTTCGATTTTCCCATTAACCTACGTCAAATATTTTACGTATATTCAATGCCATCGCCCATGATATTTTTTATCTAGCTCTTATTAGTAATTATTAACTACAATACAGTTTTTATTACTTTCGGCTACATGGCATAGTTTTTTCTGCTTTACTGAAGTTCGAGGGTCATATTATGAACCATAATAAATATCTCTTTTTTTTTTTTTCTTTTGTGGCGTATTACAAAACTACATATATTGAACTATATCTGCTGGGAATAAAAAAGAAAAAAGTCCGACTCGCAGGAACTGCCTCATCTTAGCGCGGTTCCGTTCTTATCCCTAGTCTAATTTCGAAAGATTAAAATAGAAGCAGTTATTATTTTGTTGAGAGGAGATCGTTGACCGTTGATGATGCAAGGTAGGGATTGTCCGGGTTAGGTCACTGCTACTTAATAATACATACCCCATATGTGTAGGTATGTGGGCATATATATGTACATATGTGTGCGTGTATATGTGTATGTGTATATGCATATATATAAATATATATATTATATATGTATATATATATATATATATATATATATATATATATATATATATATATTTACATAGATATGTGCATATATTAGTGTTAAATATGTCCTACTTGTATTTACAGCCCTGATGAAGGCTTGAAGTTCAAGCCGAAACGTCGGCACAATAAAACCATTTTTACGATAAAATGTAGTTTTATTAAGTAGCAGTGACCGAACCCTGACAGTTATATTTTGGTTCCACCAGTCTTGAAAGGTAGGATTTACAATCTGACCTGGAAGGGTCGGCAACACAAGAAACCGTCCCGCTAGTTGCAAGGTCTTGGAATCTTGGAAATCTATATTTCTAACAATAAATTGTTTTTGTTATTTTACTTAACCTGTTTTATTTTCGAATACATTATCCAACTATAAGCAATTAAAAAAAAACAAGGAATAAAATACAGGCGAAAAGAACACTTTGAATAAGCGAAATCAATTACTTTAAAGCTTTAAGCTCTTATTTCTCCGATTGACATCGCCTAATCAAAACTTTCATTAGAACCTTTTATGTAGAGCATTTAATAAGCTTTCTAATGGTATTCTTCCGTTTACCAAAATTCTCAACAGTTTTCGAGATATTAAAGAAAGTTCCCAAAATTTATATTATTTCTAGCAACAGAAAATTGGCCTCATTTTTCATATCCTGTTTTACACACAAAATTTTCGCAACATAAGAAATTACAAAACTAAAAAGCAATAAAAAACGAAGGGAAAGAGACAAAAATTACAACAAGAACGACAAAAACCCGTTCATAAGAACAAAACAGACGTATTTGAAGTTTTAAGCACTTATTTCTCCGATTGACATAACCTAATCAAAAATAGTTTTAGAATCTTTTTTGTAGAGAATTTAGTAAGCTTTCAAATAGTTTCTATCCACTTACCACGATTTCCCAACCGTGTTCGAGATATTAATGAAAGTATACGAACTTCCCAAAACTTTTCATGTCTGTTCATAAAATATTTTATTCTAACCCTTCCTTAACTCCAAACGTAACAAAACTTTCAACATATTAGTTTTAATGAAAGTAGAACATGCAGATAAAGTTTCAACTGAATCCCATGATTCTAAGTACCCAAACCAAAAACGGTATTCAAAAAATATTTTTCCAATTTTCTCTAAAACGGTTAAAGCTATCGCCTTGAAAATGGTTTCATTCGTTTTCCTAGCCCAGGAATCATATAAAACGAGTACTTAGAAGCTTATGAACTCAAAAACGTAAGCGTTACGATTTTTTTTGCGCGAATTTCGCCCCAAACGCCATCTTCCGGTAGGCGGATTTCGCTGGTTAACGAACTTGACCTTTCAAATTGGACGACGGATTTTTGTACCAAATTTCATCAAAATCGGACCATTCGTCTTCGAGCTAGAGAGCGAACAGACAAATATATATATATATATATATATATATATATATATATATATAAATATATACATATATATATATATATATACAAATTTGAACCACCATCATTTTCGGTCTCTAGGGGTTCTGAAACGCAAAATTTTCTAGTCGGCACT